>KQ993013.1:67719-117744 GCA_001598015.1 Dorcoceras hygrometricum
GCTAGGAACAAGGTCTCACCGAAAACCAGAACGTAGTTCTACCCGGTCGACGCAACACTCGAACGGCAGCAACTTCGCGTTCCTCAACTAGCCAATTACAGCTTCTAAAACTGGTACGAAATGGAAGAGCTTCTCGAGAGGTGTCCAACGATACCTCACACGAGCCAAACAACCACCGGAAACGCCGGGAATTCGCCGGAAAAGCTCACTGCTGAACAGTGCTCTAGGGTTCGAAGGATAAGGAACGAAAGGCTGGAAATTTCTAAGTATGGGAAATGATATCACAAATTCGAAGACCAAGTCTTCCTTAAATAATTCCCACAACTGCTGAAATCTACACAATCAATTGTCCACCGACAAAATCAGCAGAAACACTACAAACAGCAGACGCAAGGAACCAACTGCTGATTCTCAGTTAACGCTAAAACAATCGCAAAACAAACCAACGGCTGGTTCTCAAAAAGGCGTCGTGCCAACTTACTCAAACGACGTCGCACAAGATGCTATACTAGCAGCTGGGTATCCAGTCGCAAGAACAAAACAACGCGCAACACTTCTCTCTGCTGGTTCCAGTCGCAACCTCAAAACGCAGCATTGCAACTAACCCAAACGACGTCGCTCCACTGACGTCATCAAATCTGATAGCAGCACTCGCTAAATACCAGCAGCAGCTACAATAACAAAAATCACTCGCAGCTGGACTCCCAGTCGCAACAACGAAACGACGACGTTTCCTCTTCGAGCTACAGGAATGTTGACCCGCGTTGACATCTGCTTCTGCTGAACAACCAGCCGAAATACGCACGCAATTCCACCAGCTGGTACCAGACGCAACATCCAAACGATGTCACGCCAACTAAACTAAACGCAGTCGTTTTTCCCTCGCTACACGAAAACACTAAAGCACCTGCTGATCACAACACGCGCAACTAGACTTCACGCAAACGACGGCGTTTCAGGAATCTCTCGCTGAAACACGCTTCTGCTGGATTCATCACCGACCAGCTGCTAGCTCACAAAACCAGCTGATACTCAAAAATCTCAGAAACACGAAAACTTCCAGAATTGCTCCAAATGCTATTTCAGACCCGAAAATGTAAACCAAACTCTCAAACAGAGATTCGACCAGCATAAAACTCCCAAAAACCGATACAATCAACAAATAAATCTTAATACAAATCCAGGTCTCACATGTTATCCTGCAATCATGAAAATAAACTTTTGGTACCCAATTATACTTGGGTCAAGATCGGATTACCCCTTTCGGGATCCATACTTTAATTAACTTTACAGTTTTCCCAGTATGGACATCAACAAGTTAGTTCAGAAAACTTATGTGATCTGTTGAGATTTGTCTTTGTACTTTGACCATTCATATTACGTTTGGACCAAACCTTTACCTATACAGATTTGGCCTTCTTTGAACCACGCCTTTGCTGGTTCGGAACAGACGACTTAGGTCCAGATTTCTCTTTCTCCTTCTCAAATATGTTCGTTAGCCAGCTGGGCTTAGAGTTCTCAGGCTTGGTATAACAAATACCACTTTTGCCCTTATGGTTCAGCTGTGGTGAGATCTGATCATCGTACTTCACCGACTCACATACATCGTGTATCACATAGGCTTTGAGAAAATTCATTTTATTGAACTTGTCACCAGCCAGATCTGACTGAGCACTCGTTCCCTTAGAGCTGCTTTCGCCAAAATTGAAACCTAAGCCAGATTTGTCATTCAATGGCTTCTAGGTCTGATGCAGCTTGGCTAAGGAAACAGAAGATTTAGTCCAGGAGCTCATCACTTGACATAATCTCTCATTTTCAGATGAGAGCTCAGAAGACTGTGTTCTCAAAAGATCATTCTCGATCTTCAGCTTACTCAAATCTATTTGTAAACTGTCAGAATCCCCAAGCTGAGCAGTGCTTGGTTCAATTGAACTATTTAACATCCATTTTCAGCTTTGATTTCCTCGAATGTTTGAGACAGCTTTCAGTACTCATGGACCATTTCGTTGAGTGAATTGATGAGGTCCTATAGTGTAAATTCACTGTTGGAAAAAGTCAAATACCTCATCATCCGTAGATTGGCTAGCCATTAAGCAGTGGACATCTTCTTGCTCACTCTCGCTGGAAGAGCTGCTTGATGTTGTCTCCGAGTCTGAGTCTGCCCAATTTTTTGTTGCTCTCCCTTGCAACAAGTACTTTTTGATCATTCTTTTTTATGGGCCTCATCTCAAATCTGTTACGCCTTCTTTCTACGGACCTTTCTGTGGATCGCTCTGTGGACATCTTCTCATCTTTCTTGGGCGTGTTCCAATCTGCTGCGAAATGTCCTGGTCGAACACAGTTATAACTATTTAAATCAGTAGAAATATTTTTAGATTTATGTGCATTGTTATAAGAAAAACAAGGGTTTTGAGTTCTTCTCATAAATTTCGTGAACTTCTTTACGTAGAGGGACATGGCGTCGTTGCTTTGCTGTCTTGCTAGGTGAGCACTGTTCAAATGTTGTTGCTGCAAGACCCTTGGTTGGTTGTGATGTTGATGGCGCCTCAGATCTGGTCTCCATCTCAAACTTGTAGGCTTTCAGATTAGCAAACAGATCGTGGAGCTCAAGCTTGTTCAGATCTTTGGACTCTCGCATTGCCATTGTCTTTACATCCCACTCCCTCGGCAGTGCTCTGATCACCTTGAGGGCTAGATCTCTGTTACTGTACTCTATACAAAGACTAGTAAGCTCAATAACAACAGCATTGAATCTCTCATCAAATTCTGCCATGGTCTCTCCCTCTCGCATCTTTATTGACTCATATTTCTGCTGGGCAACTGTCAACTTATTTTTCTTTGGTCTCGTCATTGCATTCATAGATTTGCGTCAACTTCTCCCAGATCTCCTTGGCAGTGGCGCAGGTCTTAATCTTGCTGAACATATTCTTATCCAGCGTCTTATAAAGAATGTCATTCGGCACATTATCCAAGTTCGCCTTTTTCTTATCTTCTGGTGTATACTCCATTCTAGTTTTCTCAATCCACTGTGGAGAACCAGCTGTAATCTCCATCGCCGTATTAGCCTTCATTATCTTCATGGGTCCATCTGTAATGACGTACCACATGTCATCATCTTGCGCGGCTAAATGGGCTTGCATCTTGATCTTCCAGTCGTCATACTCCTCCTTAGAAACCATAGGAATGTTATTGTGAGAAGTAGACATATTGAATATATAAGCGTAAAGATCAGACTGTTCAATAAGTGAGAGTTCAGGCTCTGATACAAATTGATAGGATCAATGGAATCGAAAATATAGTTAAAATAAGCTTAGGAGTTTAGAAGGGGGGAAGGGGGAGGTTGAATGAACTCCTTTGATTTTTTTTTCGAAACCTTAAAACTGTTTTTACAAGCCTCGCTTAACTTAGATATGAGTGACCAGATCTGAGGCTCTCAGTCCATATATTTTTTCTCGGTTAACAAATATTTTGCGGTAAGAAACCGATTAAACAGTGAACAGTTAACAATAAATACGATGCAAGTAAGTAAAAGATAGAGTCGAGGATTTTTTTCTGGAAGTTCGGATCTTAAATCCTACGTCTCCCCTTCTTCCTTATCAGAAAAGTTCTACTGTGTACAGCTTCTGTAGACACCCGATCACTTGAGCCTCGCCCATAGTGAACTCGTAGCAAATATAAATACAAGGTAGATCACACTTCTATTTACAATCAAATGATTTATCGAACTGCTTCACACAGCAAGTTCGTTACAGACTCCAATATGATATAACAATGAAAACAATATACTAGAGTACTGCAAATCTTCTGGTTTCTTTACAGTGAAAATTGTTTACAAATGTAAACCAGAAGATACTGTTAAAGAAATAAAGGAATGTTCTTCGAGATGGTATAAATCTTGTATGTCGAAAGACTGTGAAAAATGAACTTTGAAGAACCAGCGACTGAGAGAACTTTACAGAGTAAAACTTGCGAGAGATACAAAAATGACTGAGAGCTAAAATTTTTTCCGAGAACTTCTTCATTTGAATTCTTCAGCTATATATACATCTCCATCCTCAACGGTCATAAATGATCCAGTAGAGACAAAGCATGCTTGCATATCTTCATCGAATCAACATAAAATGTTCCATTAATGCTATGCAAAGGTCTGTCAAAAGTTGTCAGAGCTTATTTGACTTTAATACCCAAAATAGGTAAACATCGAATAGACCAACTCTGCTTCCTGCAAAGTATTCTCCAAATAGCTATGAACTGAGTCTCTTTCATCCACTTTGTCTAACAGGCTTTATATGATTAAATCTCGATCATTGATTCCTTTGAAATGTATAGCTGTTAAAATCCGAAGATCAAATCTGTTTCGGTACTGAGACCTGAAATATTCTCTCAAATATAAAAGCTTATCTTCTCTCTTTAACTTCAAGACAACTGTATAACTGACAGATCTGAGTTCTCTCTTTTACGAGTCTTCATCCTTTTCTTTAACAACATCTTCAAATCTGAAACCCCCTTTTTATCTTCTTTAAAATAGAAATAGTCAAATATGAATTCCCCGAATAACTGAAAATCTAAGATACCCTGTTATGATCAGACTCTCTGTTTCTGAAAACTGAACAAATAACCTCTGAACTGAAATTGATATACATAACCTGATCTGAAAGCTCTCATCTGATTTGATAAGCTATTTTCCCGTTATATATACTAATCCAATCTCTCTGATCTGAAATGAAGCCTCTGTATAAGGTCTGATACCTTCGGATCTGATCTCTTCTCATCAGATTTTCTCGGATATGAAATTCTTAACTCAACAACTGAAAATAACCCGAACACCCAAATCTGATAATCTCTGATCTGATATACTCATCTTGGTAGCTTCACATTTGGATCTGAAATTCATTTTTAGGATGAATTTCAGAAGTTTTGGTGATGAAAAATTAACAAGATATGGAATTCGTAAAAGAGATCATTAAAAACAAAGACAAGAACTGGACGAGACTTACCATGTTGAACATAGAAACCAGATCGGGCCAAATTCAAGCTTATCGAGGGAAAATCAACTCAGAGTATTCTGGTCAAAAGTCGAACCAGCCCGGAACCTTAGTATAGACCAGCTGGACGGTGGAAAGTGCAGAAACCGGCTCAAAATATTGTACCAGCTGAATGTTAAGACCCTACAGGGACCAGCTCCGTTTCAGAAACCGGAATGGGTAAACCAGCTTGGCATAGGACAATAAAACCATCTGAGTACAGAACGACATAAGAAATTTGAATTTCGGAATGTCTGAAGTCAAGTACAGTCTGAAACAAATCCGTTGACATATCTGCCATGAATTGTATTCGTTGGGACTACTTCAAGATAAAACCAGATATGCAGAGAAAATGACGCATACAGAAGATGGCGCAAACTTTCCAAAAAGGGAAATGCATTTAATGAAGCTGTACTCTCATCGTACAAGCAATTAAGGCACCGCAGGAACTTCAACTTGGATGTATACAATGTGTACTGGCAACATTTATTACCGTTGCATCCAAAGAGTATGTATAGAGGAGAAGAGATGATGAAAAGGAGAGAACCGAACACTGTGAAATCATTCGAGCATACAGAATCTAACCAAGTTCTTCTTAAGAAGAAAATTTTCATCCTGAACCAGCTCACTTGAGTGACACACGCACATATTGTTCATACCTTTGGAGTCACTAACTCTTCCTTGCACACTCTGTAGACTTGTGTTTGAATTGAAAAATTATAGACAGAGAGTTTCTGAGTGGTAGGATAGTACAACCAGCTGAGTGCTGGAATTGTTGTAATACGAACCAGGCTGCGGGTCTGTGCGTCGTTGGTTGCTAGGAGTTCTCTTGGCTGCGGGTCAAGGAAGTGGGTTTGTACAAAGAGTTGTATAAATCAAAGCCTTCTAGTGAAATTCTTCCCATTGTGGAAGAAGGGGAGACGTAGGAGAAATTGCTCCGAACTTCCAGAAACAAATCTTTCATCCCTACTACTTTTATATTTACGCATTTTATTAAATTGTTCAGCTTCTTGAATTTTTTTTATTCCATATAAAACTATTTTATTACACGAGACAATAGTACCACTGAGAAAGCTTCCCTGCTGAAAACTCGGCTGGAAGTTGTCTTTGAGCTGTAAAATTTTTGAAACTAACTTTCAAATAATAACTGTAAAGGGAGTTCATTCACCCCCCCTTTGAACTCCCAAGTTCTCTTTTCGATCCTAACAAGTGGTATCAGAGCAGGTTTTCTCAGTGTCAGAACAATTTATTCACTTTCAATGATTAAACATTTCGGTTTCTCACTCTAAAAATCCTATGTTCTCTAAGAAGGAATACGATGCCTGAAAGATCCCGAAGAAGGCGCATCTAGCAGCACAAGATGATGACATGTGGTTGGTGATCAACCACGGACCAATGCCAATAATTAAAGTAAACACTACTGTTGCTATAGCTGATGGTGCACCTCAATGGATTGAGAAACCCTGACAGGAGTGGTCATCAGAAGATAAGAAGAAAGAAAATCTGTTAAATGTCGCAAAGGACATATTATACAAAACGCTAGACAACAACATGTTTAGCAAAATCCAGACTTGTACAACTGCAAAAGAAATATAGGAAAAGCTAACCAAGATATGAGAAGGAAACGAGGAAACCAAGGAGAACAAGCTGACCGTGGCTCTACAAAATTTGAGCCTATCAAAATGAATCCTGAAGAGTCCATGGCAAAATTTGATGAACGATTCAGCTCATTGGTAATTGAGCTGGGTAGACTAAAAAAGACACACAACAACAGGGAACTGGAAATAAAAGTGATGCGAGCAATTCCCAAGGAGTGCGACGTAAAAATTATGGCCATGCGAGAGTCTAAAGACGTGAATAAGATGGAGTTGCATGAATTATTTGCCAATCTAAGGCATACGAGTTTGAACTGGAAATAAAAGAAAAAGCCGAGCCCTCTACATCTCAATCGACCAGATCTCTAGCCGCCACAATTCCAGATCAAAGTCCATGCTCTACTAATAGCAGATCAGCAGATGAGATGAGAAAAGATGCAATGGCTCTAATTATAAGAAAATTTGGAAAATTCATGCGGAAGCATAATACTAAAACTTCTCGTTTAATTCTCCCAAGAAAAATTTTAATAATCATTTTGAAGATAAATGTTATAACTGTGGCAGGACTGGTCACTTCATGGCTGATTGCAATAAGCCAAGGAGAGATGAAAAGAAGAGACCAGACCGTAGCAACAAGAAGAAGAAGGAGAAAAAGGTGTATCATAAAGGGAGAACTGAAAAAGCTATTGTAGAGGAAGAAAACAAAAATGCATGGGCTGACTCCGATTCAGAGGAATCAAGTACCGGAACCTTATCTTCAAGTGATAGTGAGGAATAAGTACAGTGTCTCATGGCAGATGACACTGAGGAGGTATTTGATTTTTCAAACCCTGAATTCGCACGGTAGGACCTTGTTACTGCACTGAATGAAAAGGTCCTCGAATACGAAAAGCTTTCTCAATCATTCAAGCAATTTAAAGCTGAAGAAGAGAGCTGTGCAACGACTGCTGGGCTAGTTGGCTCAAGTGCTATGCAAGCTGCTCTAAGTAATCTTGAAAATGAGAATGCTGAATTGAGAAGAAGGTAAGAGGAGATGTTGTACGAGAATCAGCGGTTAGCTGATATAATAAGCTCGTGGACCAAATCCTCTGCCTCGTTACAAAAACTGCAAGGAGCTACAAAGCATTCTGGTGATAAAACCGGACTGGGTTACTATAGCAATGAAGACAGCACCGCAGAAACCAGCAGCAATCCATGGCTAGGAGGGACAAAGTTTAAGACAATGAACTTTGTAAAACCTAGCCAGAAACGATTTGCTGACGAAATCTGGTGAAGTTGTGATAGCAGATAAGACCTTGATCCGACAAGGAATATTTTGTAGGCTGGGATATAATGCTCTTGAGAATCCTCGGGAGAGCTGGATAAACAAAAAGGTTGAATTAATACGGGGAAATCCCAATTTCATCAGTAAAACAAACCAGCTCTTTCGATCTTCTAGGAAGGACATGCAGTATAAGCCACAATATCGGAAACCCACATCAAAAAGATCATATGCTGCATGTCATGTTCGAGAAAGAACAAAGAACACACACGGATTGCACAAATGCTTTGATGCACACACTGGAAAATGGATTAAGATTATCCAAGTATGGGTCACGAAAGGTATAATCAAACCTTGACCCAATTGAATCAAAGGGTACCAAATATACTTGACTTGTGATTGCAGGAACAACAGGAATCCAGACTGGAGCAGTCAACGTGGTATCTGGACAGTGGATGTGCAAGACACAAGAATGGGAATGCTATGCTGCTCACAGATATAAAATCCTGCAATGGACCTAAGATCACTTTTGGTGACAATTCAAATGGTAACACTGTGGGTAAGGGTAAGCTTACCCATGGTAACTTTTCTTCTTGTTGAAAAATATGTGGTACAACTTGATTAATATCAGTCAGTTGTGTGATAGCAATTATTCTGTCAAATTTCAGAAGCACACATGCACGGTTCTTAATCCGGAAGGTCTGACCGTGCTAATAGGTTATCGAGGTGGTAACACATACAAAGTAGATTGGTCAGATCAACCGAATAAAGAACCAACTTTTCTAGTAGCTGATTCTTCGAAAAGTTGGTTATGGCATCAGCGAATGAATCTTTTGAATTGCAAAACAATTGCAAATTTGAGAAGCATGAGCTAGTTGATGGTCCGCCCAAACTAAAATTTCAAAGACAAGATCTGCTATGCCTGCAAGCTGGATAAAAATATCAAATCTACTTTCAAAACTAAAGGCAGTAGCAACCTGAGCTGCTCATTGGTAACCAGATCGGTGACCAGCTCAGTTTCAGAAACCAGATTGTGTAAACCAGCTTGGCACAGGACAATAAAACCAGCTGAGTACAGAACGACATAAGAAATTTGAATTTCGGAATGTCTGAAGTCAAGTAAAGTTTGAAACAAATAAGGTTACATCTCTGTCATGATTTGTAGTCGTTTGGACTACTTCAAGCTAAAACCAAATGCGAGACCTGGATTTTTGTTTAAGATTAATCGTGAGAATTAATCGGTGTTAGAGATTCTTGGTGGCTTGAGATCTCTGTTTGAATGTTTAAGTTGTGTTTTGGGTCGAATTCCTCACCTAGAACAATTATGGGAGTTTTCGTATTTTTGAGATTTTTGGGTGAAGCTGGTTTCTGGTGAAACTGGTTGAATAATGAAAACCAGTCGCAACGTGTTTTGGTAACACAGGATTATGATACGCCATCGTTTGGAGAGATCTGGTAGAGCTTGTAATATCAGTCGTTGCCTTAGCGTGAATTTGTATCGGGTTGGATACGGTGTCGTTTGAATAAGTTGGAGCGACGTCATTTTGGTGTAGCGCTAGTGAGAGATCTGATCGCGTGTGTGTCCCTGCTGGTTGTTCAGCCGAAGCAGATGTCAACGCGGGTCAACATCCCTATAGCGCGAGGAGGAAACGTCGTCGTTTGGCTAGCGCTAAGGAACCAGTCGATGCGCATATTCGATTTCCAGACGTCAACGCTGGTCAACTCTTCTGTAGCTTGCAGCTGGTTTACGTCATCATATCTGATGAACTAAACGCCCGTAACAGCGATCGCTAACGCTAACCCAAAACGATGTCGTTTTACACCCGCTACAGGAACTCGCTGTTAACAGATATCACCACACGTTACCACAGCGAAACGACGACGCATCACCCCTCTCGCTACAGTAACTATCTGAAATGCGCATCAACTGGTTTACACGGAACGACAGCGTATCACGCATTAGCTACAGTAACTTTCTGTCAACAACAACTTCGCTCCCGCGCTACAGTAGAAGTCTGAAATCTAAAAATTCGAAATTATAAAATCTCGTGACTAATCCTATACAAATCCGATTAATCACTATTTCGAATTCTCAATCCTCACAGCCACCCTTAAAGATTTGGTAAACATGCTTGTAGTGTTTGAAGGGACCATGAAGAAGGACAAGCCTGTCCTCATCTTGGGCTCTTCTTCATCTGCGAGGAAGGGGCCCAAACAAAAGGGTAAGAAGTGTTCTGCCCCTACGAAGGAGGATAATCCCAACAAGAAGCCCAAGGCAAGGGCTCCTAAACCCAACAAGTCTGACGATTTTTCCCACCATTGCCAGAAGCCTGGGCATTGGAGGAGGAACTACCGGGATTACCTTAAGCAGCTATGAGCAGCAAAAGGTATATTCTATATTGAAATAAATATGTCTCTTAATTAAACTTCTTGGGTACTTGATACGGGATGTGGATCTCATATCTGCAATGACTTGCAGGTAATGACAAGAAGTCGGCGGCTTAGGATGGGTGAGACCGACTGGAGACTGGGAAATGGAGCAAGAGTTGCTGTTGTAGCGATAGAAGGTGTTTATTTATTTCTGCATTCTAATTTCAAGTTGTTGTTAAAGGATGTTTTATATGTTCCTGATTAATATACAACATCATTTCCGTTTCTATGCTTGATAGTGATGGATATTCTTGTCATTTGCTAATTCTGTTTGAAATATTTACAAGAATGAATGTTTAATTGGAATAGGGGAACGCGAAAACAATCTATACAACTTAAAATTAAGAGAAGTTCCAACTCACGATGTGGAAACACATAAACACAATAAAAAGGAAATGCGATAGTATAAACCATGCACAACTTTGACATGCTAGGCTAGGTCACATTTCCTTACATAGGATGAACAAGTTGGTTAGGAGCGACATGTTTAAATTGTCTGATATTAACTCCTTTCTAACATGAAAGTCCTGTCTCAAAGGAAAAATGACTAAATTCCCCTTCAAGGGCAAGCCTGAACGTGATCAAGACCTATTGGATTTGATCCATACTGATGTGTGCGGCCCGCTGAGCATTCGTACTAATTCCGGCCACACCTACTTCATCTCCTTTACCGATAAATACTCTAGGAAATGGGTACTTGTACTTAATAAAGCACAAGTCTGAATCATTTGAAAGGTTCAAGGAGTTCAAGGCTGAAGTAGAAAATCAGCTGGGAAAAAGTATTAAAACACTTCGATCCTATTGAGGTGGAGAATATTTGAGTGCCGAATTTCAAGACTATCTTAAGAGAATGGGATTCTCACACAGTGGACCCCTCCAGTCACACCACAACTCAATGGTGTAGTGGAGCATCGTAATAGAACCTCGATGGACATGGTTCGATCTATGATGAGCTTCACTGAACTTCCTACCTCGATTAGGGGCTATGTGTTAGGATGAATTTCAGAAGTTTTGGTGATGAAAAATGAACAAGATATTGAATTCGTAAAAAGATATCATTAAAAACAAAGAGACAAGATCTGGACGAGACTTACCATTTGAACAAGAAACCAGGTCGGGGCGAAGTCAAGCTGATCGAGGGAAAATCAGCTCAGAGTATTCTGGTCAAAAGCCAAACCAGCCCGGAACCTTAGTATAGACCAGCTGGATGGTGGAAAGTGCAGAAACCAGCTCAAAATATTGTGCCAGCTGAAGGGGCCAGCTCAGTTTCAGAAATCGGAATGGGTAAATCAGCTTGGAACAGGACAACAAAACCAGCTGAGTACAGAACGACATAAGCAGTTTGAATTTCGGAATTTCTGAAGTCAAGTACAGTCTGAAACAAATCAGTTGACATCTCTGCCATGATTTGTAGTCGTTGGGACTACTTCAAGCTAAAATCAGATATGCAGGGATAGACACATACTGAAGACGGCGCAAACTTGCCAAAAAGGGCAATGCATTTAATGAAGCTGCTCTCATCGTACAAGCAATTAAGGCGTCGCAGGAACTTCAACTTGGATGTATACAATGTGTCTACTGGCAACATTTATTATCGTTGCATCCAAAGAGTATATATAGAGGAGAAGAGAAGATGTGAAGGAGAGAACTGAACACTGTGAAATCATTCGAACATACAGAAGCTAACCAAGTTCTTCTTAAGAAGAAAAGTTCATCCTGAACCAGCTCACTTGAGTGACACACGCACATAATGTTCATTCCTTTGGAGTCACTAACTCTTCCTCACACACTCTGTAGACTTGTGTTTGAATTGAAAAATTATAGACAGAGTGTCTGAGTGCTAGGATAGCACAACCAGCTGAGTGCTGGAATTGTTGTAATACGAAACAGGCTACGGGTCTGTGTGTCGTTGGTTGCTAGGAGTTCTCTTGGATGTGGGTCAATGGAGTGTGTTTGTACAAGGATTTGTATAAATCAAAGCGTTCTAATGAAATCCTTCCCATTGTGGAAGAAGGGTAGACGTAGGAGAAATTGCTCCGAACTTCCAGAAACAAATCTGTCGTCCCTACTATTTTTATATTTACGCATTTGATTGAATTGTTCAGCTGCTTGAATTGTGTTTATTCCGCATAAAACTATTTTATTACACGAGACAATAGTACCACTGAGAAAGCTTCCCAGCAGAAAACTCGGCTGGAAGTTGGCTTTGAGCTGTAAAAATTTTCAAAACAAATTTTCAAATAAAAACCGTAAAGGGAGTTCATTCACCCCCACTTTTAACTTCCAAGTTCTCTTTTCGATCCTAACATTCTTACATCCATCGAAAGCACGATTACTTAAGTTCCGGATCTTAGTCTTAGGTTCAGTTCCTAGTCTTAGTTTTCGTTATCACCAAAACTTATAAATTTTATCTTAACACATTGTTTGAAAAATATCACGAAGAAATGGGGTTACGTCTCATGAGTAGTTGGCTGTAGGGCAAGTGGGAGATTGTTAGAGTAGGTGATCAACTAGCCAACTTGTGGCATGTGTGTTCTTGTTGAATCTATTTTATCATTATTTATGAAATTCGTATTATTTTATGGCATTCATTATCTTCATTAATATGATTACAAATTGTTGAATAAAGACCTTGAATGCAATATATTGTATGTTAGATGTGATAGTGGATTTTAAGAAACAACAACAATACAACAAGGCACAAAGGCTACCAAAACTAGAAAAGGAATACCATGCGTGTATGCAACAACGAAACGACAATGTTTCCTCTTCGAGCTACAGGAATGTTGACCCGCGTTGACATCTGCTTCTGCTGAACAACCAGCCGACATACGCACGCAATTCCACCAGTTGGTACCAGACTCAACATCCAAACGATGTCGCGCCAACTAAACTAAACGCAGTCGTTTTGCCCTCGCTACACGAAAACACTAAAGCACCTGCTGATCACAACACGCGCAACTAGACTTCACGCAAACGACGGCGTTTTAGGAATCTCGCGCTGAAACATGCTTCTGCTGGATTCATCACCGACCAGCTGCTAGCTCACAAAACCAGCTGATACTCAAAAATATCCAAAACACGAAAACTTCCAGAATTGCTCCAAATGCTATTTCAGACCCGAAAATGTAAACCAAACTCTCAAACAGAGATTCGACCAGCAGAAAACTCCCAAAAACCGATACAATCAACAAATAAATCTTAATACAAATCCAGGTCTCACATGTTATCCTGCAATCATGAAAATAAACTTTTGGTACCCAATTATACTTGGGTCAAGATCGGATTACCCCTTTCGGGATCCATACTTTAATTACCTTTACATTTTTCCCAGTATGTACATCAACAAGTTAGTGCAGAAAACTTATGTGATCTGTTGAGATTTGTCTTTGCATTTTGACCATTCATATTACGTTTGGACTGAACCTTTACCTATACAGATTTGGCCTTCTTTGAACCACGCCTTTTCTGGTTCGGAACAGACGACTTAGGTCCAGCTTTCTCTTTCTCCTTCTCAAGTATGTTCGTTAGCCAGCTGGGCTTAGAGTTCTCAGGCTTGGTATAACAAATACAACTTTTGCCCTTATGGTTCAGCTGTGGTGAGATCTGATCATCGTACTTCACCGACTCACATACATCGTGTATCACATAGGCTTTGAGAAAATTCATTTTATTGAACTTGTCACCAGCCAGATCTGACTGAGCACTCGTTCCCTTAGAGCTGCTTTCACCAAAACTGAAACCTAAGACAGATTTGTCATTCAATGGCTTCTAGGTCTCATGCAGCTTGGCTAAGGAAACAGAAGATTTAGTCCAGGAGCTCATCACTTGACTTAATCTCTCATTTTCAGATGAGATCTCAGAAGACAGTGTTCTCAAAAGATCATTCTCGATCTTCAGCTTACTCAAATCTATTTGTAAACTGTCAGAATCCCCAAGCTGAGCAAGGCTTGGTTCAACTGAACTATTTAACATCCATTTTCAGCTTTTATTTCCTCGAATGTTTGAGACAGCTTTCAGTACTCATGGACCATTTCGTTGAGTGAATTGATGAGGTCATCTAGTGTAAATTCACTGTTGGAAAAGTCAAATACCTCATCATCCGTAGATTGGTTGGCCACCAAGCAGTGGACATCTTCTTGCTCACTCTCGCTGGAAGAACTGCTTAATGTTGTCTCCGAATTTGAGTCTGCCCAGTTCTTGTTGCTCTCCTATGCAACAATCACCTTACGATCATTCTTTTTGCTGGACCTTTTCTCAAATCTGGTCCTCCTTCTTTCTGTGGACCTTCTATCATCCTTCTTGGATCTGTCATATTTCTTCTTGTCATATTTCTTGGGCCTGTTGCAATCTGTTGCGAAATGTCATGTTCTACCACAGTTATAACAATTTAAATCAGTAGAAATCTTTTCAGATTTGTGTGCATTGTTATAAGAAAGAAGGGTTTTGAGTTCTTCTCATAAATTTCCCAAACTTCTTGACGAAGAGGGACATCGTGTCATGCTGATCTGCTCTATTGAATTGCTAGTGCATGGAGAATTCGGTTCTGAGGTTGTAACAACAAGAGCCTTGGTTGGTTGGGAGGTTGATGGCGCCTCAGATCTGGTCTCCAGCTCGAACTCATAGGCTTTCAGATTAGCAAACAGATCGTGTAGTTCAAGCTTGTTCAGATCTTTGGACTCTCTCATCGCCATTGTCTTTATGTCCCACTCCCTCGGTAGTGCTCTCATCACCTTGAGGGCTAGCTCTCTGTTATTATACTCTTTTCCAAGACTAGTCAGCTCTATCACCACAGCATTGGATCTCACATCAAATTTCCTCCATGGTCTCGCCTTCTCGCATCTTTATGGACTCATACTTTTGCTGGGCAACTGTCAGCTTGTTCTCTTTCGTCTCATCGTTGCCTTCGCAGATTTGCGTCAACTTTTCCCATATATCCTTGGCAGTAGCGCAGGTCTTGATTTTTCTGAACATATTCTTATACAGCGTCTTATAAAGAATATCCTTCGCCACATTATCCAAGCTCGCCTTTTTCTTATCTTCTGGTGGTGGAGAACCAGCTGTAATCTCCATCGCCGTATTAGCCTTCATTATCTTCATGGGTCCATCTGTAATGACGTACCACATGTCATCATCTTGCGCGGCTAAATGGGCTTGCATCTTGATCTTCCAGTCGTCATACTCCTCCTTAGAAACCATAGGAATGTTATTGTGAGAAGTAGACATATTGAATATATAAGCGTAAAGATCAGACTGTTCAATAAGTGAGAGTTCAGGCTCTGATACAAATTGATAGGATCAATGGAATCGAAAATATAGTTAAAATAAGCTTAGGAGTTTAGAAGGGGGGAAGGGGGAGGTTGAATGAACTCCTTTGATTTTTTTTTCGAAACCTTAAAACTGTTTTTACAAGCCTCGCTTAACTTAGATATGAGTGACCAGATCTGAGGCTCTCAGTCCATATATTTTTTCTCGGTTAACAAATATTTTGCGGTAAGAAACCGATTAAACAGTGAACAGTTAACAATAAATACGATGCAAGTAAGTAAAAGATAGAGTCGAGGATTTTTTTTCTGGAAGTTCGGATCTTAAATCCTACGTCTCCCCTTCTTCCTTATCAGGAAGGTTCCACTGTGTACAGCTTCTGTAGACACCCGATCACTTGAGCCTCGCCCATAGTGAACTCGTAGCAAATATAAATACAAGGTAGATCACACTTCTATTTACAATCAAATGATTTATCGAACTGCTTCACACAGCAAGTTCGTTACAGACTCCAATATGATATAACAATGAAAACAATATACTAGAGTACTGCAAATCTTCTGGTTTCTTTACAGTGAAAATTGTTTACAAATGTAAACCAGAAGATACTGTTAAAGAAATAAAGGAATGTTCTTCGAGATGGTATAAATCTTGTATGTCGAAAGACTGTGAAAAATGAACTTTGAAGAACCAGCGACTGAGAGAACTTTACAGAGTAAAACTTGCGAGAGATACAAAAATGACTGAGAGCTAAAATTTTTTCCGAGAACTTCTTCATTTGAATTCTTCAGCTATATATACATCTCCATCCTCAACGGTCATAAATGATCCAGTAGAGACAAAGCATGCTTGCATATCTTCATCGAATCAACATAAAATGTTCCATTAATGCTATGCAAAGGTCTGTCAAAAGTTTTCAGAGCTTATTTGACTTTAATACCGAAAATAGATAAACATCGAATAGACCAACTCTGCGTCCTGCAAAGTATTCTCCAAATAGCTATGAACTGAGTTTCTTTCATCCACTTTGTCTAACAGGCTTTATATGATTAAATCTCGATCATTGATTCCTTTGAAATGTGTAGCTGTTAAAATCCGAAGCTCAAATCTGTTTCGGTACTGAGACCTGAAATATTCTCTCAAATATAAAAGCTTATCTTCTCTCTTTAACTTCAACACAACTGTATAACTGACAGATCTGAGTTCTCTCTTTTACGAGTCTTCATCCTTTTCTTTAACAACATCTTCAAATCTGAAACCCCCTTTTTATCTTCTTTAAAATAGAAATAGTCAAATATGAATTCCCCGAATAACTGAAAATCTAAGATACCCTGTTATGATCAGACTCTCTGTTTCTGAAAACTGAACAAATAACCTCTGAACTGAAATTGATATACATAACCTGATCTGAAAGCTCTCATCTGATTTGATAAGCTATTTTCCCGTTATATATACTAATCCAATCTCTCTGATCTGAAATTAATCCTCTGTATAAGGTCTGATACCTTCGGATCTGATCTCTTCTCATCAGATTTTCTCGGATATGAAATTATTAACTCAACAACTGAAAATAACCCGAACACCCAAATCTGATAAGCTCTGATCTGATATACTCATCTTGGTAGCTTCACATTTGGATCTGAAATTCATTTTTAGGATGAATTTCAGAAGTTTTGGTGATGAAAAATGAACAAGATATGGAATTCGTAAAAGAGATCATTAAAACCAAAGAGACAAGATCTGGACGAGACTTACCATGTTGAACATAGAAACCAGATCGGGCCAAATTCAAGCTTATCGAGGGAAAATCAACTCAGAGTATTCTGGTCAAAAGTCGAACCAGCCCGGAACCTTAGTATATACCAGCTGGACGGTGGAAAGTGCAGAAACCGGCTCAAAATATTGTACCAGCTGAATGTTAAGACACTACAGGGACCAGCTCCTTTTCAGAAGCCGGAATGGGTAAACCAACTTGGCATACGACAATAAAACCATCTGTACAGAACGACATAAGAAATTTGAATTTCGGAATGTCTGAAGTCAAGTACAGTCTGAAACAAATCAGTTGACATATCTGCCATGAATTGTATTCGTTGGGTCTACTTCAAGATAAAACCAGATATGCTGAGAAATGACGCATACAGAAGATGGCGCAAACTTTCCAAAATGGGAAATGCATTTAATGAAGCTGTACTCTCATCGTACAAGAAATTAAGGCACCGCAGGAACTTCAACTTGGATGTATACAATGTGTACTGGCAACATTTATTACCGTTGCATCCAAAGAGTATGTATAGAGGAGAAGAGATGATGTGAAGGAGAGAACCGAACACTGTGAAATCATTCGAGCATACAGAATCTAACTAAGTTCTTCTTAAGAAGAAAATTTTCATCCTGAACCAGCTCACTTGAGTGACACACGCACATATTGTTCATACCTTTGGAGTCACTAAATCTTCCTAGCACACTCTGTAGACTTGTTTTTGAATTGAAAAATTATAGACAGAGAGTTTCTGAGTGGTAGGATAGTACAACCAGCTGAGTGCTGGAATTGTTGTAATACGAACCAGGCTGCGGGTCTGTGCGTCGTTGGTTGGTAGGAGTTCTCTTGGCTGCGGGTCAAGGAAGTGGGTTTGTACAAAGAGTTGTATAAATCAAAGCCTTCTAGTGAAATTCTTCCCATTGTGGAAGAAGGGGAGACGTAGGAGAAATTGCTCCGAACTTCCAGAAACAAATCTTTCATGCCTACGACTTTTATATTTACGCATTTCATTAAATTGTTCAGCTTCTTGAATTTTTTTTATTCCATATAAAGCTATTTTATTACACGAGACAATAGTACCACTGAGAAAGCTTCCCTGCTGAAAACTCGGCTGGAAGTTGTCTTTGAGCTGTAAAATTTTTGAAACAAACTTTCAAATAATAACTATAAAGGGAGTTCATTCACCCCCCTTTGAACTCCCAAGTTCTCTTTTCGATCCTAACAAGTGGTATCAGAGCAGGTTTTCTCAGTGTCAGAACAATTTATTCACTTTCAATGATTAAACATTTCGGTTTCTCACTCTAAAAATCCTATGTTCTCTAAGAAGGAATACGATGCCTGAAAGATCCCGAAGAAGGCGCATCTAGCAGCACAAGATGATGACATGTGGTTGGTGATCAACCACGGACCAATGCCAATAATTAAAGTAAACACTACTGTTGCTATAGCTGATGGTGCACCTCAATGGATTGAGAAACCCAGACAGGAGTGGTCATCAGAAGATAAGAAGAAAGAAAATCTGTTAAATGTCGCAAAGGACATATTATACAAAACGCTAGACAACAACATGTTTAGCAAAATCCAGACTTGTACAACTGCAAAAGAAATATAGGAAAAGCTAACCAAGATATGAGAAGGAAACGAGGAAACCAAGGAGAACAAGCTGACCGTGGCTCTACAAAATTTGAGCCTATCAAAATGAATCCTGAAGAGTCCATGGCAAAATTTGATGAACGATTCAGCTCATTGGTAATTGAGCTGGGTAGACTAAACAAGACACACAACAATAGGGAACTGGAAATAAAAGTGATGCGAGCAATTCCCAAGGAGTGCGACGTAAAAATTATGGCCATGCGAGAGTCTAAAGACGTGAATAAGATGGAGTTGCATGAATTATTTGCCAATCTAAGGCATACGAGTTTGAACTGGAAATAAAAGAAAAAGCCGAGCCCTCTACATCTCAATCGACCAGATCTCTAGCCGCCACAATTCCAGCTCAAAGTCCATGCTCTACTAATAGCAGATCAGCAGATGAGATGAGAAAAGATGCAATGGCTCTACTTCTAAGAAAATTTGGAAAATTCATGCGGAAGCATAATACTAAAACTTCTCGTTTAATTCTCCCAAGAAAAATTTTAATAATCATTTTGAAGATAAATGTTATAACTGTGGCAGGACTGGTCAATTCATGGCTGATTGCAATAAGCCAAGGAGAGATGAAAAGAAGAGACCAGACCGTAGCAACAAGAAGAAGAAGGAGAAAAAGGTGTATCATAAAGGGAGAACTGAAAAGGCTATTGTAGAGGAAGAAAACAAAAATGCATGGGCTGACTCCGATTCAGAGGAATCAAGTACCGGAACCTTATCTTCAAGTGATCGTGAGGAATAAGTACAGTGTCTCATGTAAGATGACACTGAGGAGGTATTTGATTTTTCAAACCCTGAATTCACACGGTAGGACCTTGTTACTGCACTGAATGAAAAGGTCCTCGAATACGAAAATATTTCTCAATCATTCAAGCAATTTAAAGCTGAAGAAGAGAGCTGTGCAACGACTGCTGGGCTAGTTGGCTCAAGTTCTATGCAAGCTGCTCTAAGTAAGCTTGAAAATGAGAATGCTGAATTGGGAAGAAGGTAAGAGGAGATGCTCTATGAGAATCAGCGGTTAGCTGATATAATAAGCTCGTGGACCAAATCCTCTGCCTCGTTACAAAAACTGCAAGGAGCTACAAAGCATTCTGGTGATAAAACCGGACTGGGTTACTATAGCAATGAAGACAGTACCGCAGAAAAGAATCAGCGGTTAGCTGATATAATAAGCTCGTGGACCAAATCCTCTGCCTCGTTACAAAAACTGCAAGGAGCTACAAAGCATTCTGGTGATAAAACCGGACTGGGTTACTATAGCAATGAAGACAGTACCGCAGAAACCAACAGCAATCCAAGGCTAGGAGGGACAAAGTTTAAGACAATGAACTTTGTAAAACCTAGCCAGAAACGATTTGCTGACGAAATCTGGTGAAGTTGTGATAGCAGATAAGACCTTGATCCGACAAGGAATATTTTGGCTGGGATATAATGCTCTTGAGAATCCTCGGGAGAGATGGATAAACAAAAAGGTTGAATTAATATGGGGAAATCCCAATTTCATCAGTAAAACAAACCAGCTCTTTCGATCTTCTAGGAAGGACATGCAGTATAAGCCACAATATCGGAAACCCACATCAAAAAGCTCATATGCTGCATGTCATGTTCGAGAAAGAACAAAGAACACACACGGATTGCACAAATGCTTTGATGCACACACTGGAATGGATTATGATTATCCAAGTATGGGTCACGAAAGGTATAATCAAACCTTGACCCAATTGAATCAAAGGGTACCAAATATACTTGACTTGTGATTGCACGAACAACAGGAATCCAGACTGGAGCAGTCAACGTGGTATCTGGACAGTGGATGTGCAAGACACAAGAATGGGAATGACATGCTGCTCACAGATATAAAATCCTGCAATGGACCTAAGATCACTTTTGGTGACAATTCAAATGGTAACACTGTGGGTAAGGGTAAGCTTACCCATGGTAACTTTTCTTCTTGTTGAAAAATATGTGCTACAACTTGATTAATATCAGTCAGTTGTGTGATAGCAATTATTCTGTCAAATTTCAGAAGCACACATGCACGGTTCTTAATCCGGAAGGTCTGACCGTGCTAATAGGTTATCGAGGTGGTAACACATACAAAGTAGATTGGTCAGATCAACCGAATAAAGAACCAACTTTTCTAGTAGCTGATTCTTCGAAAAGTTGGTTATGGCATCAGCGAATGAATCTTTTGAATTGCAAAACAATTGCAAATTTGAGAAGCATGAGCTAGTTGATGGTCCGCCCAAACTAAAATTTCAAAGACAAGATCTGCTATGCCTGCAAGCTGGATAAAAATATCAAATCTACTTTCAAAACTAAAGGCAGTAGCAACCTGAGCTGCTCATTGGTAACCAGATCGGTGACCAGCTCAGTTTCAGAAACCAGAATGTGTAAACCAGCTTGGCACATGACAATAAAACCAGCTGAGTACAGAACGACATAAGCAATTTGAATTTCGAAATGTCTGAAGTCAAGTAAAGTTTGAAACAAATAAGGTTACATCTCTGCCATGATTTGTAGTCGTTTGGACTACTTCAAGCTAAAACCAAATGCGAGACCTGGATTTTTGTTTAAGATTAATCGTGAGAATGAATCGGTGTTAGATATTCTTGGTGGCTTGAGATCTCTGTTTGAATGTTTAAGTTGTGTTTTGGGTCGAATTCCTCACCTAGATCAATTCTGGAGGTTGTCGTGTTTTGTGTGAAAGCTGGTTTCTGTGGTGAGAGCTGGTCGATGATAAATCCAGCCGTAGCGTGTTTTAGCGCGAGATTCCTAAACGCCATCGTTTTAGTGAAATATGGATGAATTTGTGTTAAGTGAGAGCTGGTAGCGTGTTGTATCCAGCCGTTGCATTTGTGTATTTGGCATTAAGGTCAAAACGACAGCGTTTGGATTACTTGGAGCGACGTCATGTTGGTGTAGCGCTATCGAGAGATCTGGTCACGTGTGTTCCTGCTGGTTGTTCAGTCGAAGCAGATGTCAATGCGGGTCAACATCACTGTAGCGCGAGAAGGAAACGTCGTCGTTTGTTGCAACGCTGTGTTTTATATGTTGCGGCTGGGACCAGATTTGGGGGATTTCTCGTGATGTTTAAACCAGTCGTCTGGTTGTCCAGCTTTTGGTTGAGAACCAGTCGTAGGTAGTGTTCTACGACGTCGTTTCGATTTGCGTTGTTTGAGATTTCAGCAGCTGGTTTCGTTGCATCTGCTGGTTGTATTTGTTGTTGGTGCCTGCTGGTTATGTCGGTGGATAATTTAACCAGCTTTTGCGAGATGTATATAGGAAGACTTGGTCTTCGATTTCGAGAACCAGATTCCATACTTAGCGAATATTTCCTCGATTGTGTTCTTCGCTTCGAACCCTAGGTTACTGTTCACCGTGGCTTTTCTCTGGCGAATCCCATCGTCTCCGGCCGTTGTTTGGTACGTTCGAGGTAGCGTAGGACTCCTCTTGTGAAGCTCTATCATTCCATATCACTTTTGGAGGCTGTGGTTGGCTAGTTGAGGAACGCGAAGTTGCTGCCCGTTTGTGCATTTTGTAGTGCTGGTAGAACTTCGTTCCTTTGTGATGATATCTTGTTCCTAGCCTTGGTTTAAGCTTCCAGTAAGTTGTTTTGGTAGTAATTGCATTGGTTGAGCGTGGCTCCCAGCCGTGAGCTTCTATAATTGGCCGTGAGTTTGTGCAGCCTTTGAGATCCGTGTGTTGTGTATTTAGCAGGTTGTTATCCAGATCTCTCGGGCCTGTTTTGTAGTAATTGTTGCACATAAGTATAAGGTACGGATATGAGCTTGATATTTCTGGGAATTGGCGTGAGATTGAATTCTAGATGGCTGTTGTGCATTGATGAGGATGTTGCTATGTGCATACGTGATTTTCGGTTGATCGTTTAGCTGCCCTATTATGCATACATGCATTTCCCATATTGCATTCATATTGTTTTTTCAACCATTGTTCGTATCTTGTATTGCTGTTGTTGATTCTTACCAGGATGCGAGGCGAGCGGTAATACCTCACTCTCATCTCCCTGCTGGGATCGTTAGCCACCATGCGTCGAGTGGTTAACTACCACAGTTCATGGGCGAGACAACGGCAGGTTGAGTTGTTTGATGCATCTGGTATTCGGGTGTTGTATCACGGCGAGTGGCTCATTACCACACTTTGAACACACCCCATGGCCACTGTTGTTGCAGATTCTTGGATCTGTGCTTGAGTTCCTTAGCTCCCTTGTTGGTTGAGCCTTCCGTTGTTATCCGGTGTCTTATGCATAGCATCTGCATTTTATCTTATGCATTCTTTTAGCTATATCTGTTGCTCTCCGTATTGGGGTTTGACCCCATGTCCCTCTGGGGCTTGGTTTGTTTCCTTGTTTGTGTTGTTTTAAGGAACCCAGGTTTTACAGCTGGTCGTGGTTATAACCCAGCTGGTAGTGCCCCAGGAGGTGGCTAGAGTATCCCAGTAGCGTATAGCGTATTTATATGTATTAGTATTCCTAGCTAGGGGATGCCCTGCGCTTTGCTGTTGTATTGGGTTGTGGGAATTTGATACATGTGGTTGTTGTTGTTGAATGCTATACTGTTGGTTGTTTTTAAGTACTGGGATATATTTTGAGTATCGTTTTATTTTAAATTATATCATTTTAAACCGTCAGGCCAAAAGCGAAAATTTTACCCGCTTTTTGATAGCTTCCGCATATGCTTGTATGATTTTACTCTGTTTAGAGCACGAGGCTTGACACCAGATATGCAGGGATATGACACATACTGAATACGGCGCAAACTTGCCAAAAAGGGCAATGCATTTAATGAAGCTGCTCTCATCGTACAAGCAATTAAGGCGTCGCAGGAACTTCAACTTGGATGTATACAATGTGTCTACTGGCAACATTTATTACCGTTGCATCCAAAGAGTATATATAGAGGAGAAGAGATGATGTGAAGGAGAGAACTGAACACTGTGAAATCATTCGAACATACAGAAGCTAACCAAGTTCTTCTTAAGAAGAAAAGTTCATCCTGAACCAGCTCACTTGAGTGACACACGCACATAATGTTCATTCCTTTGGAGTCACTAACTCTTCCTCACACACTCTGTAGACTTGTGTTTGAATTGAAAAATTATAGACAGAGTGTCTGAGTGCTAGGATAGCACAACCAGCTGAGTGCTGGAATTGTTGTAATACGAAATAGGCTACGGGCCTGTGTGTCGTTGGTTGCTAGGAGTTCTCTTGGCTGTGGGTCAAGGGAGTATGTTTGTACAAAGATTTGTATAAATCAAAGCCTTCTAATAAAATCCTTCCCATTGTGGAAGAAGGGTAGACGTAGGAGAAATTGCTCCGAACTTTCAGAAACAAATCTGTCGTCCCTACTTTTTTATATTTACGCATTTGATTGAATTGTTCAGCTGCTTGAATTGTGTTTATTCCGCATAAAACTATTTTATTACACGAGACAATAGTACCACTGAGAAAGCTTCCCAGCAGAGAACTCGGCTGGAAGTTGGCTTTGAGCTGTAAAAATTTTCAAAACAAATTTTCAAATAAAAACCGTAAAGGAAGTTCATTCACCCCCACTTTTAACTTCCAAGTTCTCTTTTCGATCCTAACATTCTTACATCCATCGAAAGCACGATTACTTAAGTTCCGGATCTTAGTCTTAGGTTCAGTTCCTAGTCTTAGTTTTCGTTATCACCAAAACTTATAAATTTTATCTTAACACATTGTTTGAAAAATATCACGAAGAAATGGGGTTACGTCTCATGAGTAGTTGGCTGTAGGGCAAGTGGGAGATTGTTAGAGTAGGTGATCAACTAGCCAACTTGTGGCATGTGTGTTCTTGTTGAATCTATTTTATCATTATTTATGAAATTCGTATTATTTTATGGCATTCATTATCTTCATTAATATGATTACAAATTGTTGAATAAAGACCTTGAATGCAATATATTGTATTGTTAGATGTGATAGTGGATTTGATGGGTATCATGAAACACATCTAATAATATTGTGTGCTCTAAACTAGTTCCTAGTCCCTTGGGCCGTTTAGAAGAGGATAAGGGCTGCCAGAAATCGAGACTAGCATCTACGATAAAAATTACCACGTTTCATTGGTAGGGAGCATAGATATGTTCAGAGGATGCAGATGGATAATGACCTGGTTGTCTATCGAACTACCCTCGTTCGGACTTTCCAAGCGGTTATCATTCTCAAGTGAATTAAGTTCGAGGTTTTGGTTGTACAGATTAGTCCTTACTGCTCGAAACGTCATGGATAATATACATGATAGTTGCCTCACTTTGACCCGTTTACCAACTCCATTGGGGTCATCGATGCTTTGCTCTCGAGGATTCACCACTCGAACTTATGCATGGATATGCTATGCTATCTCACGAGGTAAGAGTGTGACAAAAATCTGGCCATAGTACTAGACGTGTTTTAGGTAAATGTGTTTACCTAGTAGCACATTTGGTGTCAATATTTGATCTCCAGGATGTATGCATGGCTTTCTAATCTCTAGAGACTCTCAATTTACCAATGGTCGTTGATTCAATCGGGATATTTGATATGAAATGACCGTACTATACATTAACCATGACCGAATAGTTCTTGCAGGAAATATCAGTGATACCTATGGGATCTTACTAGACGCTTTACCATGGTCTGATGGGTTAGTCCGAAAATGTGTTTTTGGAATCACAAGGAGTTGTGAGCCCAAGGCTAGCTGTATCCCTGAACCATTTAGGGTCACACAAGCACTGATTCTCAATTCCCGTACAAAAATGGTACACAAAAGTGTTGAGTGTAATAGGAGGAAGTATGACTTCCTAAATTGGCTAGGGAAGCATGACTTTCCTTTTAGCTGATAGGGTTGGATTAGGTGGTTTGAAAAATTGTTTTCGTATCATAATATACAATTTTGGAAACTGTGCTGATCGCTATGATATGATAATCAATCGGTATTATGATGAAACCACAGCGATGGACTCGAACCAAAGTTCCCTGGGCTTGGGCCTGACCTGGGCCCTTTAACCTGGTTTAATCCCATGAAATATCTACAAATAGGGACTTATGGGGAGCCATTAATTTGTACCAAGTTGTATTGACAACACCTCCACAGCTCCCCTCCCAACACTCTCGCCCTCCTCCTCTTGCCGCAACGTCGCCGCCATCGTCGCTCGTTGACGCCACTGTGAGGAATGTAATTAGCTGAGGTCATTAGTGGCTTAATCATTCCAGATTAGTGATTAACTACTCGAGATAAATCAGCTTAAGGAGCATCGGTTGAGATGGATCATCTAGGAGTTCGAGCTGAATCCTGTTTGCTATTGAATTGTATACTTGCTGAATGTGATGGATACATAGCTTGAGAGATCAAACTTAGAAGCGTGTTGGGTAGTTACGTGAGCTGGACCAGATCGGATACAAGCTGATCTTGCAGTATGTGCTAATCTGGTAATGCCGGAAGCGTGTTTTATTCAATTTAGACAGCACGGGTGCAAGCTGGTTCGATGTCCTGTGCTGATCGTAGGGTAGCAAGCTGTTTAGAGTTGCTGGAGTTTCTATTGCAGCTCGAAGGGCGCTGGATGTATAGTTTGTAGAATTCAGCTGGGAAGCTTGCTGAGTAGTTGCAAGCTGGACCAGATCAGGTGCAAGCTGACAGCTGAACATTGTGCTGTGTGAAGCCATGCTGAGTCACGAGCTGATGCTGCTGTAGTGCAAATAAGTCCAGTGCCGAGTTTTGAGCCGATATCAGTTTAGGATGTAGGCATAAGCTGGGTGTAGCTTTTGGGCATAAGTAATGTCACGAGCTGTGTTGACCCTGGAGAACTGGGTTGACCATCACGAGCTGATTTAAGTACGTGCCTTGAGATCTGGGTGCATAATATGATCTGAGAGCTTTGTGGTCCGGATGAGACAGCGAAAGCTGAATAAAGTATCTCAAGCAGACGTAACGATGCGTACTGAGCTGATGTACGTACTGTTAGCGGAGCAGAGACTACGCGTATTGAGCTGGTTGACGTAAGCTGAGCTGTGTATGCTGAGTTTTGGAAGCGCTTACTGTTCTGATATCGTAAGCTGAAGGGAGTACTCTATGCTAATGTATGTACTACAGGATGAGAATCAGGTATGTCTGAGCTGAGTTTATTTATGAGGAGTTGTTAGCCTTTTGAAATAGTTCTGAGTTGAACTGCTTCATTGACTTGAAGGAGTCTTTTTCTGCGAGCTATTTTGGATATAACAGCGTAGAGGCGAATGACTTGAGAGTTTCGTTGTATTAGCGTAAGCTGGGTTCAGCTTAGGGTGTTTCTAGGTGCCCTTTGTTGAAAGTTCAGATCGCAGGTGTTGTGTCGAGTGTTTTGGTGATTTCTGCTTTGGTGAGGATGGTCCTTTACGCGTAAGCTGGTCAGTGTGTGATCTGGCCAGTAGCTACAAGTTGTGCTAGTGGGCATGTTGTGAGCTGCCCCGAGCTTAGGTGCTGCGAGCTGAGAGTGTCGTGGGATATTTTGGTTGCAGTAAGCTGGATAGATCATCCTAAGCTGGTTGCTGGAGTGCGATCTGACAGGTAGTGGTACTATGTGTTTGAGTTGTGCTGACCCATTGAGACATGATATGTCTTTTAGTGAGCAGGAATTGTAACAGCTCTCGGCTATTGGAGGTTGAGCAGCGAGATGTAACCTGGATTCAGTTTGGGGACGTGTCTGATGTCCTGTGTGAGTAGACAGATCGCGAGAGGTCGGAACTATTTGGTAAAGCCAGTATGGGCGTAGCCTTTTGGTAGAACAACATTGGAGAAGGCTGTTGGTATTTCAGGTCAGTGGAGAGCAGTTAGAATGGTCCGATTAGGTGTAGAGAGTGTGATCTGATCTACTGTTGTGTTCTGCATTTCTGTGCATGGCGCAGACTGTTTGTGGGGACAGTTTTGATGGAGTGTTGATCGTTGTTTCTCCTGAACTAGAGTAGTGTGTGAGAGCTGTTAGCACAAGAGAGCTTATCTGTGCCGGTGAGTGCAATCCGATGTGATGCGTGAGAGCTGAGTATGGATCGTGAGCTGAATCGAGTACGAGAGCAGAACAGATGAGAATTGAGCTATTGGGCGCGAGAGCTGCTGGGTATATACGTGCTAGGATGTGCACTGGGCTGAATGCAGTGTTGAGATCTGAGCTGATATGTTGACACTGTAACTGTGATCCGGCGAGCAAGAGTATAGATACCATCTCGTTGACCAGCACTTAGTCAATTTACACCACACTTCTCCACATCTTCTTTTGGAAGCTCCCGATAGATATTTTCCTAATCCTAGAGGTTACTGTTCACCCGTCGCTATAATTTCTTGATCGTCGAAGATTTTCCGGTCAGTTTTGGGTGAGGGTACCTCGATTGGAAACCCCTCTTCTAGCTCAATGTTGCAGTACCAGTTTGGAGCCAAGAGGATGCCTGACGGAGGGAGTCCTTGAGAAGCTGTGTAGGCTATGTTCCAAGATTTTTGGCGAGTTGAGCTTTGGTTCAGGTAACCGTGTTCTGCTGGTGTTAGTTTCCGTTCTTAGCGTTTAGTTTTTGAGCGGGGTAGTGCTCTTCGGTAGTTGTAGCAGCTGGCCGTGTTGTGAAGTTTCGGCCGAGAGCTGTGTGAGCTTGTGCAGAGCTGAATTCTTAGATATTGTGCAGATTTGAAACCGTGGGTGGCTTTGCTTTGTGCTGCTGGCCCTGAGTTGTTGGCTGAGAGTTTTCGGGACAGTGTGCGTGTAATCTGCTGTCGGCCCTGAGCCTTGAGTTGAGGTTTTGGTAAGATATGCACAAGGTACGAATTGAGCTTGTATTTATAGCTTGGGATAAGCATGTGAGCGTAATGGCTGTATGTTGAGTGGATGTAGCCTTTCCCAGTATATGATGAGTTGTAGTACCTTTTATTGCTTGCGTTGAGTTTTTGCTATACACGTTGTGTCTGTGATGTTTACGTGCTTAGTCACCGTAACTGATATGCGTGTGCTGAGTAGTTTTTATTGTGTTGTGACTGTGAGCGGAGTCGCAATGCCTAGTATCGCATGGTAGAGCCTGAGTTGTGTTGTTTTATACCTGCGTGTGAATTGATACAGCTGTTTAATTTAGCTTCTCTGTGATTTAATACTGCTTATTTTTTTATTGGCATTGCATTCATCCATATTGAGCCTGAATTCCTTGAGAACCGATTGTTTATGAATAGTGCTAGCATGTTGAATGATGGGTGTCGGCTGGATCCTGTACCCTCGAATCCCTGCTGCGAGATTGTGTCTTCCCTAAGGTTAGTGGGTAGCTCCCACCCCTCAGTAAGCCGAATGGCACCATTTGGGTTGAGCTTTGAGACTTTGTGCTGCTGAAACTGCATGTGGGATGGTTGGGTAGCTCATATACTCTCACCTATGATGTGGCCACTGATTTCCTAATTTGATGAAACACAGCTGAGTTTGTTGTGATTTATTTGACAGCCGATGAGTCTTCGTTGTACCCTACACGCATTGCGCGACACATGTTTCATGCTTTATTTTATAGTTGTATGATGATTGCTCTTCGTACCGAGGTTTGAACTCGTTTGTTTTCTTTTGGGACAAATTTGCCGCGTGTTTGTCCATTGCAGCCTTTTTCAGGTAAATCAGCTGGACCGAGAGTTGAGTCAGCTGGTGGAGCCCCAGGCGTTGAGTTCCCAGTTATATATATATATATATATAGTATATATTATATCGAGTCATTTCCAGTGGATGTCCTATGTAGTAGTTTTTAATTGATTTGATTTGAGTTGTTTGCATATATATATATTAGTTGTGACTGATGTTTCTCTGTCGACTTTTGATTCAAAATCTTTATTTTGATTATAAGCCTATTTTGAATGATGTATTTTCAGTTAGGTAAAAAAATTACATTTATCCACTTTTAAGCTTCCGTATATTGCATGCTTATTCCGTGATTAAGAGCACCAGGGCTAACAACAACTTCCACAACCGTCATGCCATAGTCGTTGCAAACTCCATGTCCCAGCCACCGGAATTCGTTCCGATCGTCTCGATGTGAAGGTTCTGTTCGTGAAATCTTCACTTGTTTTCTACTGCATACCAGTGAAGAAATTGAGACTCTGGTCGTGGAGAAGATTGGACGAAGGGCCATTTCCCCCATGTACTGGTCGTAGACGGGGGCCAAGTCGCCAAAGGTAAATACTCTAAATATCTTTTTTATGTTTAGCTATTTTATTATTCGTGTATGACCGTTCCCAGGGACAATTTTTTAAAACTTTCTCTGCGCCTTTGGAGCGGGATCCGGAGCTGTCATTGCGCCAGCAATGGTATCAGAGATTCAGATTCGGATCAGTCATACACGGTCCGCCACCATTGACCATGGTATCAGAGATTCAGGCTCGGATCAGTCAAATTGCATCGAATACCCGATTTTTTTTAAAAAAATAATTCCACCGATCCGCCACCATTACCCAGACGCGATCTCGTCGCGTAGACATCGCACGGGTGCGGCGGCAAGCAACCGCACGTCGTGCGAATGTCGCTCGGCCGGTGCCCCGCACATTACGCCGCACGTTGCGGCAGTTTTGGGATCATCCCGCATTTCCCAAACACACGTTGTGGCGGATGTTGCGTGATCCTCCCGTACTTCCCATGCGTACGTTGCGGAAAACCTTGAGTGATCGTCCAGAACGTCTCGCACGCACGTTGCGGTGGTCTTTGCGCAACAGTTGTGCACACCGCCCACGACTTCCCCTCCCGACCTGTGCGCACTTGTCGTGCATGGGGCTGCCACCGATGCTGTCAGGCCCGGTGCTCATAATACCAAAACAAGCATGCAATTTACGCACAAACATGAAAGCTTAAAAAGTGGTTAATATTTTTTTGGGCTTAACAATAATATATCATTCAATATACATGAATACTTAGAATATCGACTTTGAATCAAAAGTCAACAGTAAGAAATCTAAACCTCGATGTATAAAAATTTATGAATACAACCCTAAATTGAATCAATAATAAACAACTACACAGGTCATCCCCTGGCAATGAGTCAATACAACATATATATATATATATATATATAACTTGGACACTCAACACACACGGGGCTCCACCAGCTGACTCATCTCTCAGACCTGTCGATCTACCTGAAAAACCAGCAATGGATAAACATACGGCCAAATCAGCCCCAATGGAAAACAAACGAGGTCAAACCTCAGAACTAAGAACAATCATACAACATCCATTAAATAACACGTGTAACATATAATGTCGTGCAATGCATGAAGGGTGTCAAAAATCATCGGAGCTCAAGTTATATCAACTCTACTGGAAGAAAAAGAATCTCAATGGCTACAACGTATGTGAGAGCATGGGTGTTACCCAATCGTCCCACACAATACCAGAACCAAAGATAGAATAGCTCAACCCACTGGTGCCGTAAGCTCATGAGAGCATGGGTGCTACCCAATCGTCCCATAGCAGCAAAACAACCCACAACAGGGAGGAGAGAAGTACGGGTTCTGCCCGATCATCCTCATTTATTCCAAAAAAACAACGCTTCCACGTACTAACAGATCAACAACAGCAAACTGCTAACAAAGGATAAAAAGGGAGGAGCTCAATATGAAATGTGTGTATGGAAAACCAATAGTTTGCAACATACATCTATAAAATATAAGCAAAACAACTTCAGAATCACACGCATGTATAAAACAGAATAGCTTAGGCTCTACCATGCGATACTAGGGTTATCAACTCTACTCACAGCCACAGATACAACAACATACTCAAAGTAAACAGCACGGCTACCAACAGACAAATAAATAGCTACAGCAGCTCAGCATGTTAACAAATCAGAAACAGCATGCATAACACAGTTCAGCGCACGCATAAAAGGGTACAGCAACACAACATACACCCGACCAGGCTACGGCAGCTCAGCCCATAGCCACTATGTTCACATGTTTATCTCAAAGCTGTAAATACAAGCTCAATTCATACCATGTGCAGATCTTAGCACAATACCACATCACAGCTCAGAACTGAAAGCAGAATGCACTCACTGCTCTGCTCAGGTCTCGACCAACAGCTCAGGGCAGCAGCTCACGACAAAACCACAAGATAGATACTATCTTCCAAGATATCTAAGAGGCCAGCTCGAGTTTAAGCTCACACAGCTCACGGCCGGAGCTTCACAAGTCGACCAGCCTAAACTGACATCATGTATCAAATCCCATCTCAAAACTAACTACCGAGGGTCAAAAACAACACCGAAACCTATGTTACCAGAAACAAAGCTCAACTCGCCCGAAAATCGCGACCTACAGCTCACGATTCTCAATGATTTCCTCAGTCCGGCCTCCTATCGACTCCAAACTGGTACATAAACGTCGATCTTGAAGTGGGGTTTACAACCGAGGTACCCTCACTCAAAACTGACCTATCAATCTCTAGCAATCAGGAAATTAATAGGTTGAGTGAACAGTGACGACGAGGGTTTGGAAAATATCTATCGGGAACTCTCGGGAGAGGATAAGAGAATGAGTGGTCTAAAATGACTTAAGTGTTGGTGAACGAGCGAGTATATAAACTAAAGAACGTAAGCTCACGGGTACAGTGGTATCAGATCAGCTCTGATCTCAACACTGTATTTCGCTCAGTTCTCATCTTTTCAGCTTTCGCACGTAGTTCAGCCCTCGCATACGATTCAGCTTACAAACCATACTCAGCTCTCGTGCAAACAGATCTCACGCTCTCCAACACAGGAGAAACAATCATCTCTCACCAAAGCTGACCACCACCAACAGCTCTTGTCTGAAGCTAAAACAACGACCATGTCAGGCCTCGTGCACCATACAGAGTTAAACCACGCAAAACAATAGCGGAAGCATACAAAAGTGGCTTAAAATTTTCGCTTGGCCTGACGATTAAACCATATAACTTAAAATACAACAATACTCAAAATATCCCAGTTCTATAAACACAATTCAGTACAACAGTACAGCATTCAATAAATACAAGCACTACCGAAAGCAAATGAAATACAAAAAAGCCCAGGGCACTCCTCGGCTAACAGTTCTTATACATATATGATATACGCTAATTAGGACACTCTAACCACCTCCTGGGGCACCACAAGCTGGGTCTATTCCACGACCATCAGAGTAACCATGGTAACCTGAAAATACATACAGAAAAACAATACCAGCCCCAGAGGGACTTGGGGTCAAATCTCAGTACGGAGAGCAACATAAAAAACAGCTAACGGAAAGCAACAAGTAATATGCAAATGCTATGCATGAACAGCTGAGCACAACATAAGGCTACACCCAAAGGCAGAGAGGCAGAATCTCGAAGGCAACTCAAAGCTGATCAATAAACAATGCTGATAGCAATAGATAACAGATATCAGTAGCACGGGGTGTGTGAGTATATGGGAGCTAGCCACTCCTCTCAACACACGGTACCAGATGCTACACATGGCTCCACCTGCTGTTGCCCAACTCATGAGGTATGGGAGCTACCCACTCCGCTCATAGTGGCTAACAGATCCCAGCAGGGAGATGAGGTACCGGAGTTACCCGCTCAGCCTCAACAACATCCTGGCACGCACAGAATCATCAACAACAAGGCACGACTACAACATATCTGAGCTCAAGGGATAAATGCGTGTATGAAACAGATGCAATGTTCAACACAAAAACATATATCACACGCAAGACATATAAAGCAGCAAGAATAATCACCCATGCTCAATCCAAAGCTGTAAAACAAGCTCACAGCCGTACCTCAAGTCTTCTGCTACAATTACTACAACAGGATCCGAGCAACACAGATCTCACACCTGCTAAGCCATCATAAGCAACTACTCAAGAACCGAAACACTGAAAAGCCACAGATGGGAGCTACGAACTCGACCAGCGCTATACTACCCCTCTATCTCAACAGAGAGCTCTAAACAAACACAAGGTAGGGTCTGAACACTTACCCCAACAAGCTAGGACGGAACGCTAACAGACTATACAAGGGAGATGTCTTAGAACACCTCACCAGCTTCAAGAAAGCGTCCAAAATCAGCACCAAACGAAGAGTCTTAGCAAGAGGAGTCCAACGCTACCACCCTCACTTCAATCGGAGCTATCTACCGTCGACAATCGAAGAAGATAAGGTTCGGTGAACAGTAGCTAGGGTATCGCGACAGAGTTCAACAATCGGGAAATATTTCTAAGTGTCGGGAAACAATAATAAGAATACGATCAAAGTATTCTATATATATCACTTAAGTTCTCCAAATCTGATGAACAGTAGCCACCGACAAAACCTGCTCAAAGCTGTTCCCGACTCAGATCTGAGTAACACTCCAGATCTGGATCTTACGCTAACACAGCGCGCTATTACCAAACGACGTCGCAACACAAGTCAATTAACTAATAAACGCGTCTCTCAATACGGCGTCGTACTGAAGTCCATTGTCCTACTGACACGTCATCCCGCTAACACCACATATGTTATCTCTAAACGGCGTCACATCGCCACTCAGATCTGAAAAACCAGATCTCACACAAGCATTGGCCGGTCAAAGCTGAAATCCCTGGACCCCTACGGTCTACCCCAAACCACGAACCGGTACTACGAACGGACCTGTTCATGTATCACTTCAACAAGCTAATCCACATCTAGTTTCTTCCAAAACGATGTTGCTTCGCTACGCTCGCCCTCGCATCCTGGTAAGAATCAACAACAGCAATACAAGATACAAGGCTGCAAAATACGATACACAAGGGATCTGAAATATGCGTGAACAAATGAGTGTATGCAATTCACATGAAACAACTAGCATAAACACCAATGCTCAGCAAGCAATACACAGATAGGTTCACCGAAACATCCCAGCAGCCACGCATAATATCTCACGCCAATTCCAAGCTACATCAAGCTCAAATCCGTACCTTATATTTTTGTGCAACAATTACTACAAAATAGGCCCGAGAGATCTGGATAGCAACCTGCTAAATACACAACACACAGATCTCAAAAGATGCACAGAAACTCACGGCCAATTACAGAAGCTCACGGCTGGGAGCCACACTCAACCAAAGCAATTACTACCAAAACAACTTACTGGAAGCTTAAACCAAGGCTATGAACAAGATCTCATCACAAAGGAACGAAGTTCTACCTGAACTACAAAACGCACAATCGGGCAGCAACTTTGCGTTCCTCAACTAGCCAACCACAGCCTCCAAAGGTGGTATAAGATGGAAGAACTTCTCGAGAGGAGTCCAACGCTACCTCTCACGTACCAAACAACGGCCGCTGACGTCATCAAATCTGGTCGATAACTCTCGCGCAATACCAGCTGCAAGCAACAGCAGCGCACTACCAGCTGCAAGCTACAGGAAACCAGATGCGAGCTACAGAGCGCACAAATCTCTCGCAGCTGGACAACCAGTCGCAACATCCAAACGACGACGTTTCCTCCTCGCGCTACAGTGATGTTGACCCGCGTTGACATCTGCTTCGACTGAACAACCAGCAGGCACACACACGAGACCAGATCTCACACTAGCGCTACACCAAAAATCGAGACAACAACATCTGCTGATTGCTCTTGATGAATCTATCTGCTGAACTTCTCAAACCGTTCAACTGCTGATCGCATACCATCTGCTGAATTCTCACTAAAACTCCAACTGCTGAAATACCACTGTATATAGATAAAACGATCTCCTGAAGAGTGCGACAACTGATTGTCCAATTGCAACTTGTCTTATTTTTGTTATCACCAAAACTTATAAATATTGTCCTAACAACCTCTTATATACTCAAATCTTACTATTCTTGCTGAACAGATCTCACCGACAACCTAAAGTACAATGCTGATATTTCCGCTCAGATCTGAATCTTTCAACAGATCCCTCAATCGCAAACAGATCTCGACTAACTCAAACGACGTCGCAGAAGTCCACTTTCTCAACTGGACACGTAACCCGCTACTCAAAATCTGAATCGCTAAAGCAAAAGGAATCTGAACCCAAAACGGCTTCGCTTTCTAACACTCAGATCTCTATCAAATCTGAAGAACAACGCTGCTCACTGCTGAGTCTCGCCCACTAAACCAAAACACTGTCGTTCTAACCAATCCAAATGATGTAGTTTAGCAACTCGCTACAAAACAAGCTAGAGTACTCTCTTCTGCTCAGCGACAACATATCCCACCACGACTGCTGCACACTACCACTCAGCGATGACTAACACTATCATCTGAATAGATCCCGCAACAAAACTCTAACTCTCCAGATCTGTTCTAAGGACTTATCCAAAAACCGATAGCTTCTCCAAGCTTATCGACTCAAAGCTGGACACCCAGACTCGCTCGATCAAATATGAATCCAATAAAACCCCATTAAACAACTCAATTAATCCTTCTAAACTTTTGGGTATCACATCTCTTGTGAGACCCGAAAGCTGACGAGATTAATTGCGTAAATTAATCGGGTTTTATTGAGATCAGCTTTGAGTTTTTGTGCTTGGAGAAGGTATCGGGTTTTTTTTAGTACTTGTAACAATTCTGGGGAGTAGAGGAATTGAATTCAGCGATCAGTAGCAAGCGTGGGTCAATGCTAAATGTTAGCGTTCAACAGTGGTGACGTCAGCAATTGTCGCTGAGTGGTTGTGTTAAGCAGTCGTAGCGAGATCAGTTGTCGCTGAGCAGTAGAGAGCGTGCAAGCGTGTTTCAGCAGTGAGTAGCTAAACGTCGTCGTTTGGATTAGTTCGTACGTCATAGTTTAGATTTGGTGGTACGTCATCGTTTGGATTAGTTGGAACGACAGTGTTTTGGATTAGCGAAGAAGACTCAGGTGTGAGTTGTGTTAGCTTCAGCTGTGTGAGATATATGTTGTTGCGTTGCAAACAAATGTTGGTTAGGTGTTCAGCAGTGAGTAGCGGGTGAGGTGTCCAGTTGCGACAGTAGTTCTCTGCGACGTCGTTTGAGTTAGTAGAGATCTGTTTTGGTTTAGAGTGAGATCTGATGCAATGGACTATTTGCGAGCGGGTATATCGGTTGTGATAGCTTAAGTTGTCGGTGGATCTGTTCCCAGTTCTGTCAGAAGTGAGATTTAATAGGGAGCTTGGCTTTATTCTCTATTATTGTTCCCGACACTTAGAAATATTTCCCGATAGCAAACTCAGTCGTGATACCCTAGCTACAGTTCACCGAACCTCATCTTCTTCGATTGCCGACGGTAGACAACTTCGATTGAAGTAAGAGTGGTAGAGTTGGACTCCTCTTGCGGAGATGCTTCATTTGGATATAGCTTTCGGACGTTTGCTTGAAGCTGGTGAGGTGTGTGAAGACATCTCCCTTGTGTAGTCTGTTAGCATAAGCGTCGGGTTCCGTCCTAGCTTGTTGGGGTAAGTGTTCAGAGCCTGTCTTGTTTTGTTTAGAGCTCTCTGCTGAGTTAGATGGGGTAGGATAGAGCTGGTTGAGTTCGTAGCTCCCAGATGTTGCTTTTATGTGCTTCGGTCCTTGAGTAGTTGCTTTTGTTGTCTTAAGAGGTGGTGGATCTGCGTTGCTTGGACCCTGTTTGAAGTAATTGTTGCACAGAAGATTAGAGGTACGGATGTGAGCTTGTTTCACAGCGTGGATTTGGCATGTATATTATATGTTATGCTGTGTTTTTTCTGTATTGTTGTTGCTTGCATATGTTTTGTGATTTATCTGGAAAGCTGTTGCATTGCATAGATATCTGTCATATCCAATTCAGATCTTGTAGCCTTGCGTTGTTGTTGTACTGTTGTGTTGCGTACCAGGATGCGAGGGCGAGTGGCAATACCGCACTCTCATCTCCCTGCTAGGTTTAGTTAGCCAATATCAGCCGAGTGGTTAACTACCACAGTTCATGAGTTGGCAACGGCAGGTTGAGCAGTTGTGAAGCATCTGGTATCGGGTGTGGTGTAGAGATGGGTGGGTAATTCCCATATGCTTGTACACACACCGTGGCCACTATCCTTGCAGAATCTGTTGTCAGCTGCTGATCTATGCCTGAGTTCTTTGGCTCCCTGTTGTGGTTGTATCCTTCGGCTGTTTCCATGTTCCTCATGCATAGAATCTTCATTTTATCTGTTGTTGTCTATTGCTTTTCAGTTTCTCTCCGTACTGGGGTTTTACCCCGATGTCCTCTGGGGCTTGTGTTGTTGCCTGTATGTTGTTTCAAGTTTCCCAGGTTTCTCTGCTGGTCGTGGCTTTGACCCAGCGGAAGATTCCCTAGGATATGGTTAGAGTGTCCCAGTAGCGTATAGCATATATGTACTAGTACTGTCAGCCGGGGAATGCCTTTTTATTTAAATGTTGTACTGTTGTACTGAATTGTGTTGTTAAATTAGGAAACTTTAAGTATTGTTGTATTTTAAATTATATGTTTTAATCGTTAGGCCAAAGCGAAAAATTTGCCACTATTTTCTTGCTTCCGGGTTGTGCTTTAAGTTGTTTTGCTCTGATTTGTGCACGAGGCCTGACATTTTGGTATCAGTGCTTAACCTGGGATAAGATCGATTTCTGTTGATCTCACTTGAGTCTAGACACAGTGTTGTGTGTTGCATGTGCTTGATTATGTGATCTATTTGTTGCATTTAATTGTGCTGTATTTGTTTTGTTGTAACCTTACCCTATTAGTGTTTCTTAGATGCCTCCTGGACGTAGGGTTAGAGGTATAGGGTAGGTTTCGGAAGAGTCGGAAGGTCAAACTGAAGGTGATCAGCATAGTTTTCCCCATGTGGACGCGGTAGGCTAGCTGCGGATGAGGTTGACGAGTTGGCTGCTCTGTGAATGATATGGAAATCGTTATGGCGAGGTTTCAGCATATGAATCCTCAGGTTTTCAATGGGCATGTGTCTAGTGCTGATGCAGATTCGTGGTTACAACATGTCACTGGTATTTTTAACCGTGTGCAGTATGATGACGAACTTAAGTTATTCTGGCTACTTTTCAGTTGAGGAACGGTGCAGAGCGTTGGTGGAGAGGCGCTTCGAGGACATTGGAAGAGACTGGAGTAGGGATTTCGTGGGACTGTTTTTGTGAAGCTTTCCGTCAAGAGTATGTCTTGTAGTCCTATGTGAACACTCGTGAGTGTGAGTTTGATAATTTAAAGCAAGGCTCTATGTCTGCGAGAGAGTATGCCCATAGGTTTTCTTCCCTTCTTGCGTATGTGCCGCATTTGGTGGAGAGGCGCTTCGAGAACTTTGGAAGAGACTGGAGTAGGGATTTCGTGGGACAGTTATTGCGCAGCTTTTTTCGTCAAGAGTATGTCCCGGAGTCCTACGTGAACGCTCGTGAGCTTGAGTTTGATAACTTGGAGCAAGGCTCTATGTCTGCGAGAGAGTATGCCCGTAGGTTTTCTTCTCTTCTTGCGTATGTGCCGCATGTTGCTGGCCGAGAGAGAGCGAAAATAACTAGGTTTCTTGAGGGGCTGAGTGAGGAGTTGTATTCCTTGGTTTTGGCGAGTTCACCTAAGAGCTATGCGGAGGCGGTGGACAGTGCGATAGACATTGAGGAGGGTTTGAGGAATCGTCGATCTCATGTTAGGCCGCAGGTGGCGCAGAGTAGTCGTCCAGTGGTTCAAGGAGCGCAACCTTCCCAGTCGTTTTAGTCGTCTCATCCACCCCAACAGCAGCAGTTAGCTCAGCATTCTGGATGCCAGAGGTTTAGGCCTCGTGGCCACCAGTTCAAGAAGAAGGCAGGTTCCAGTTCTTCGGCTTCTGGTAGGTTCTAGCAGTGGTAGTGTGAGACCCGAACATTCTGCTAATTAGATGTTGATTGGGATCTGACCAGTTGTGATTCAATGTGCTTGGAGTAGCCATCGGAATTGGTTAAGTGTGGAATTCAGCAGTGGATGATCGCTTCCAGTTGTAGCGGTGATTAGAGTGTTTTCAGTTGCGGGTGCTAGTACGTCGTAGTTTGGATTAGTTGGAACGACAGCGTTTTGATTTAGCGGTAGGACTCAGCTGTGGGGTTGTGCGCGTATTCCACTGAGGATTGAGGTATCAGCTGTTGAGTGAGCGATCAGCTGTTGGATAGTTGTTCAGAAGTGAGTAGCGGGTGATGTGTTCAGTTGCGACAGTAACTCCTGCGACGTCGTTTGATTTAGTTGATCGCTTTTTAGCGATAGGACTCAGCTGAGGCGAGATTCAGCTGTTGGGTTGGGATATCAGCGGTGATAGCTAAAGTTTTCGGTGGATCTATTTCCTAGTTAGTCAGTTGTAACTATAAATATAGGACTTGGTCCTTGCATTCAATTATTGTTTCCCCGACACTTAGAAATATTTCTCATGAACCTTATCTTGTCGCGATACCCTAGTTACTGTTCACAGTAACCTTCTTCGTTTTAATAGCCGTCGGTAGATAGCTCCGACGAGAGCGAGAGTGGTAGCGTTGGACTCATCTTGCTAAGGCGTTTCGTCTCATACCCTTCTATTAGGCAGCGGAGAAGCTGAAAGAGGATCGCAGAGACATCTCCCTTCTCTAGTCTGTTAGCATAAGCATCGGATTTTGCATCCTATCCTAGCTTGTTGGGATAAGTAAAGATCTACCTTTATTCTTTGTTAGAGCATTCGTGGTGGTAGAAAGGTAGATCTAGCGCTGGTGGAGTCGTAGCTCCCAGCTGCTGTGTTTCTAAGTTGTAGTCCTTGATCAAATTGCTTGTATTGGCTTAGCAGGTGGTGGATCTGCGTTTCTAGGACTTTCATTGTGGCAAACTGCATGTGCTAAGTATAAATCAGAAGTTAAGGTACGGATGTTGAGCTTTGTTACAGCTATGGGTTGAGCTTGGATTTTATGCCTTGCTGTGTATGCTCTTTGTTGTTATTATTATGCATGTGTTATAATATCAGCTGTTGCATTTGCATACACGCATATCCTTCTGTCGACCTTTGTTTTGTTTTCTATGCCTTGTATTCGAGCTGAGTGTACCAGGATGCGGGCTTAAGGACGAGCGAGTAACTCCCGTATACCTTAATGCTGGAGGCGCGCGGGTAACTCCCGTCCCTCATCTCCCTACTGAGACTGTTAGCTGCTATGGGCGGAGTGGGTAGCTCCCACACCTCATGAGTGAGCAACACAAGGTTGAGCTATTGTTGCATCTGGTGCAGTATACTTGAGATGAGTGGGTAGCTCCCATATACTCAGAATAAATTCCGTGGCCTTTGTGACGACTGTCTTTCAGTTTTTTCGCTCCAGCTGTTGAGTTGTTGTTATCCAGCTGTTGAGTTGCTGTTTTGAGATCTCTAGGCTTCCAGATTTTGGTCGTACTTCGATCTCCTGCATAGCATCTGCATATCTATCTAGTGCTTTCCGTTAGCTGAATTTGTTGCTCTCCGTACTGGGGTTTGACCCCGAGGTACCTCTGGGGCTGTTGTGTTGTTGCCTGCTTGTTGTAAAGGTTTTCCAGGATTCACAGCTGGCCGTGGCTTTGATCCAGCTGGTGGTGCCCCAGGCGGTGGATAGAGTGTCCCAGTTAGCGTATAGCATATTATGTACTAGTGCTATCAGCCGGGGAATGCCCTGTGCTTTAGTTTCTGTTCAACTATAGTTTTTTCAGCTGTGGTATTGTTGCTAGTACTTGTAATTGCTGTACTGTCGTGTTTCGTAATGTAAACTGGGATTATTAAGTTTTGTGCTATTTTAAATTATCTGTTTAAAACCGTCAGGCCAAGCAAAAATTTTAAGCCACTTTTTATTTCTTCCGCTATGTTTTTGCGTGGTTTAACTCTGAGTTGTGCACGAGGCTTGACATTTTTGGTATCAGAGCTTAAGCTAGGATAAGCTCAATTCTGTTTGATCACACTTGAGTCTAGGCACAGTGTTGTGTGTTGCATGTTCTTGACTATGTGATCTATGTGTTGCATATTATTTTGTGCTGTATCTGTTCTGTGTGATCTTATCCTGTTAGTGCCTTCCCAAGAGGTTTTGTTGAATGGCATTTTGAGGTTTGGTGAGAATGTTTTAGTTGCGAATTTGATTCGTTTGGTGTTATGGGATTTCGACTGTATAGTGGGAATGGATGTGTTGTCGAGTTTTAGGGCCTCAGTGGAGTTTTTTCCATGGTATTGTGCGTTTTAGGCCTCAGTTTGACGAGAATTGGAACTTCTATGGTCATGATTCCCAGTCGAAGATTCCTTTGGTCTCTACGATGGAGATGTTTAGTTTGTTGTCTTTAGAGAACGTTGGATTTATGATTTATGCGTTGGACGCATCTTCTTTGAGTGTGGAGCTTAGTGATGTTTCGGTTGCCCGTGATTTCCCCGATGTGTTTGAGGAGGTTCCGGGTTTTCCTCCGAAAAGGGAGATAGACTTTAGCATCTAGCTGGTTCCTGGCACAGCTCCGATCTCACATGCACCATATCGTTTAGCACCTGCAGGGTTGAGGGAGCTTAAGGTGCAGCTTGACGACTTGCTGGAGAAAGATTTTAATAGGCCTAGCATGTCACCATGGGGAGCTCCGATTTTGTTTGTGAAGAATAGGGATTGCATTATGAGGATGTGCATTGATTTCCGCCAACTGAATAAGGCTACTGTGAATAATAAGAACCCTTTTCCTAGGATTGATGATTTGTTCGATCAGTTGCAAGGTTCTGTCGTGTATTCGAAGATCGATTTGCGCTCGGGGTACCATAAGTTGCGGATTAGAGAGCAAGATGTTGCAAAAACTGCGTTTCGCACGAGGTACTGGAATTATGAGTTTCTGGTTATGCCTTTTGGTTTGACGAATGCCCTGCAGTTTTCATGAACTTGATGAACTAGTGTTTTTCGAGAGTTCATCGATCAGTTTGTGATTGTGTTCATCGATGACATCTTTGTGTATTCGAAGACTCCTTTGGAGCACAAGGAGCATTTGAGAGTTGTTCTTCAGACACTTAGAGACTCGCAGCTGTACGCCAAGTTTTCTAAGTGCGAGTTTTGGCTGGATCGTGTTGTGTTTTTGGGTCACGTTATTTCAGTGCGCCTGTGTTAGCTTTGCCGTGTGGTTCAGGTGGTTTTGTTGTTTGTTCAGATGCTTCGCTCAATGGATTGGGTTGTGTGTTGATGCAGAATGGTCGAGTCATTGCTTATGCTTCTCGGCAGTTGAAACCGCATGAGACTTGATACCCAGTTCATGATTTAGATCTAGCAGCCATGGTCTTTGCGTTGAAGATTTGGCGCCACTATCTGTATGGTGAGCAGTTTGTGGTGTATTCGGACCACAAGAGTCTCCAGTATTTTTTTTCTCAGTCAGATTTGAATATGAGACAGCGTAGATGGATGGAGCTGCTTAAGGATTTTGATTGTGAGATCCAATACCAGCCTGGGAAAGTTAATGTAGTGGCTGATGCCTTGAGTAGAAAAGCTCAAGTGGCGATGCTTGCATCTGTGCAGATTTCGAAGATGCAAGAGAATTTAAGCACTACTGGTTGGCCTTTTTACCCAGCTGAGGATTATGTTGTGGTGTCTTCATTCCAAGTTGAGCCACAGATTGTTGCGTGCATTAGAGCTGCTCAAAGGACAGATCCTTCCATACATGAGTTAAAGCTGAAGGTTAGAGCTGGACAGCTTGAGGAGTATTCTGTCTCTCCCGGTGGTTTTTTGAGATTCCGTCGCAGGTTGGTTGTGCCAAATCTGAGTGATTTGAAGGAAGATATCCTTAAAGAAGTGCACTGCAGTAGGAACAGTGTTCATCCAGGCATGCGGAAGATGTTTTATGCCTTAAAGTCTCACTTCTGGTAGGCTGGTTTGAAGAGCGACGTTGCTGATTTTGTGGCTAGATGTCTGAATTGTCAGCAAGTCAAGGATGAAAGGATGAGTGTAATGCCCGAGATTATTATGTCGTGATTAAGTAAATTCGATAATTCCAAACGTTAGATTTTGATGAAGTCTGGTTGAGGATTCTCGAATTTCTTCTGGAAATGTTATGTTTCGAATTGAACTTCTTGCATGTGAAATCTGGTTGAGATTCGAAGTTGAATTAATGAATTATGGGAGGAATCTGTTTTTCCAAGTGTTTAGAAGAGAAACGCTGCCGTTTTAGTGAAATCTGGTGCGTTGTGAAAGTTATCGTAACCAGATAATGAGACGTGGTCGTTTTGGAGAAAGCTGGTAGAATCTTACTAGTCGTTGATAGTATAAGTGCAATACGTTGTCGTATTACGAAGACCAGTAGTAGCGCTATTGTAACAGAATCCAAACGTCAATGCCAGTCAACTTTACTGCAGCTTGCAGCTGGTTTGCCACAGAGTTAGCGACTGGATTTGATGACGTCAGTTATGCGACGTCGTTTGAATTAGTTGGAACGTAGAGTTTTGATGCAACGTCTGGTTGTCCAGCTTTTGTGATTTGAGAACCAGCCGTTGGCTTGTAAAGCAGCGACCAGTCGAGGGATTTGGAACCAGTCGATGGTTTGTTGTATCTGCTGGTTTAACCAGTCGTGGGAGCCATGCGACGTCGTTTTGACTTATGAAACAGGAACTGTAACACGACACCGTTTGAATTATTTAGCGGGACCAGTCGATGAAGTAATTTAGTGTGACCAGCTGTTGAGTTCTTTCGGTACAGATCGGGAATCAGATGTTGGTATTTTGCGACGTCGTTTGGGTTAGTTGGTACGACGTCGTTTTGATATTGAAATACAGCGATTGATTGTTATGCTTGGTTATGACGTATGGGTGTAAAAGCTGGTTACGTTGCGACTGGATATCACTGCAACTGAGTGTAGCTACTGCTTGAAGTCGTGAGAATTGTTAGTATCAGTCGCAAGAAGTACTCAGTAAGCACTGATCGAAGAAGCTGGGTTTCGAAGCGGTGGGAGTTTATCCTATATTGATAGATAAATACTCAGCATGACACGTGGAATTCGAATTGAACACATTGGAAATGCTGCAGATAACAGAAATATTCTCCTATAAATAAGATTGAATTCGAATCCTTATACCTGTTGTGATAGACATCGCGGTATAACTCTGAGAGTTACTGGGAACAGTTACGAGAAAGCTGAAGAGATATTTGAAGAATTCGAACAGAAGGTATAATTTGACAGTGAGAGTCAGGGATTACATTACTCAGGAATGATATTTCTTGAGTTATCCTGATGAAATCACATACTCCTAGTTACTGTTCTTGATTTAGAATTGGAGTTTTATTTGTCGATCCATCACAGGTAGTGGATCTTTTATTTTGCATGATATTGCATAACATGAAGAGAATATGAATTGATTTTAATGCACAGGACTGAGATGACCTGATTTTCGAAGTTTGAGTTAACTTCTATAGATGGATATCCATGTCAAGATATGATACGAATCTTGATGGCGTTGACGTGAAAAGGAATCAATTCTGGAACGAAGAATTGAGATAGATTCATTGCATTGCATTATAGAACTGATACTGATTGATATTTGTTTATTTGTTCCATTGCATATACCTGTTGATTATACTGAGATGATTCTCACCGGAGTTTATCCGGCTGTTGTTTTGTTTTGTGTGTGCATGCCAACAGGAGGAAGGAACTAGTGGGAGTAAACAAGGGTAGCGAGAGATCACTACCTAGAGGAAGGGCGAGAAGCAAGAAGACTAGACACCAGCTGATAGTCTAGGTTTTGGATAGTTAAGCTTAGTCTTGCTAGAATCTGGTTTTGTAATTATGGATCAAACTTGTATGAATGAATTTAGGTTGTAATAACCTTGTACAGTAAGTATTACTTATAAATAAATAGCCTTTGCGATACAAGTTGAGATCTTTAGTTTTCTGTTGTTAATAAAAAAAAAAAAAAATTGTTACGAACCAGATTTCACTTAATAAACTCCATTGGATTAAATAATCGCCCATTAGATGAGATTAGACTAATTGTGGGAAGAGAGTCTCACAATGAGACCTGGTGGTCTATTGTAGAGTCTGGAAGTGCCCCAGTGGAATTGGGAACACATAGCGATGGATTTTGTGACGCATCTACCTCGTTCCAGCAGAGGATGCTATGCTGTGTGGGTTGTTATCGACAAATTGTCGAAGTCTGCTCACTTCATTCCCTATGGTATGACGTTTTCTTTGAAGAAAATGGCGAAACTGTACGTGGATTGTATGGTGCGTTTACATGGTGTGCCTGTTTCCATTGTCTCAGACAGAGAATAGAGATTTACTTCCAGGTTTTGGAAGAGTTTGCAGACAGCTTTAGATACCAGATTGGCTATGAGTACAGCGTATCACCCCTGAACAGATGGCCAATCTGAGAGGACTATCCACATTTTGGAGGATATGTTAAGAGCTGTAGTGATGGACTTCGGTGGTAGTTGGCAGGATTCACTGTATTTGGTTGAGTTTTCTTACAATAACAGCTACCAAGTGACGATTGGCATTGCACCGTTTGAAGCACTGTATGACAGGAAGTGCAGGTCGCCTGGGTGTTGGGAAGAAGTGGGTGAGAAGCAGTTGCCTTCTCCACAATTTGTGCAGCAGATGAGAGATCATGTAGAATTGATTCGCCAGCGTATGAAAGCTGCACAAGATCGCCAATCCAGTTATGCGAATAATAGGCGTAGGCCTTTAGAGTTTCAGGTTGGTGATCTTGTTTTCCTGAAAGTTTCTCCTTTTCGTAGTGTTTTGTGATTTGGTCTCAAGGGTAAGTTAGCTTCTCGTTATGTTGGACCATATGAGATTGTTGAGAGGATTGGCCCTTTGGCATATCGGCTGTTGTTGCCACCAGATTTGTCTTCCTTGCATGATGTGTTTCATGTTTCGATGTTGACGAAGTATGAGCCAGATCCATCACATGTGTTGAGGACAGACGAGGTAGAGCTTGATCAGACCTTGAGCTATGTCGAGTATCCCTTGCAGATTCTGGATAGGAAGGAGAAACAGCTGAGGAACAAGACCATTCCCTTAGTGATGGTTCAGTGGAGCAAACACGGCAGAGAAGAAGCTACCTGGGAACTGGAAGAGAAGATGCAGCGTGAGTGGCCGCATCTGTTTGAGTAAGCGTTGCCTCAGATTCCAGTAGTTGGTTCCTTGTTATTCCTGGTAGATATTTGCTCAAGTTATTTTCCCCAGTTATCTTGAACTCCTGATCTTGAGCTTTTTGATTTCGAGGACGAAATCCTGTTTTATTGGGGGAGAGATGTGAGACCCGAAAGCTGACGAGATTAATTGGGTAAATTAATCGGGTTTTATTTAGATCAGCTTTGAGTTGTTGTTCTTGGAGAAGTTATCGGGTTTTGTTTAGTCCTTGGAACAATTTTGGAGAGTAGAGGAATTGAATTCAGCGATCTGTAGCAAGCGTGGGTCATCACTGAATGTTAGCGATCAGCAGTGGTAACGTCAGCAGTTGTCGCTGAGTGGTTGTTCAGCAATCGTAGCTAGATCAGTTGTCGCTGAGCAGTAGAGAGCGCGCTAGCGTTTTTCGGCAGTGAGTAGCTAAACGTCGTCGTTTGGATTAGTTGGTACGTCGTCGTATTGATTAGTTGGAACGACAACGTTTTTGCTTAGCGGGGGAGACTCAGATGTGAGTTGCGCGTGTCTTCAGATATGAGTAGGATCTGAAGGTTGCGATGCGACGCGTTTATCATTTCAGATTCGAGTAGCGGGTGACGTGTCTAGATGCAACAGTAGACTCTGTGCGACGTCGTTTGGGTAAGTCAGGATCTGTTTTGACGAAGAGTCATATCTGATGTGAGATTCAGATCCGAGCGGGAAATTCAGCTGTGAACCCCAAGATTTTCGGTGGCTGCTGTTCACCAGATTTGATCAGATTTGAGTTGTATTTAATAGAGGACTTTGCCTTCATTCTTTATTATCCAGATTCGACACTTAGAAATATTTCCCGATAGCGAATCCTGTCGCGATACCCTAGTTACTATTCATCGAACCTTATCTTCTCTGATTTCCGACGGTAGACAGCTCCGACTGAAGAGAGAGTGGTAGTTGGACTCCTCTTGCTAAGAGTTTCGTTTCGTACAGCTTTCGGAAGCTTGCGTCAAGCTTGGAGGGGTTTGCGAAGACATCTCCCTTCTGTAGTCTGTTAGCATAAGCGTCGGATATCTCCTGCCGTTCAGGTAGTTCATTGGGTAAGTGTTAGTTTATACTCTTCTGTTTTGTTTAGAGCTGGTTGTTGAGCTAGATGTGTAGGACAGAACTGGTGGAGTGCGTAGCTCCCAGTTCATAGTTTCTGTGCTACGGTCCCTGAGCTAGTGTTGTAGGTGGTGGATCTGCATTGCTTGGACACTGTTTGTAGTAATTGTTGCACTGAAGATTTGAGGTACGGATGTGAGCTTGTTTCACAGCGTGGATTTGGCATGGCTATTATTTGTACTGCTGTGTTTGTTCTGTATTGTTGTTGCTTGCATATGTTTTGTGGTTTATATGGCAAGCTGTTGCATTGCATACACATCTGTCATAGCCATTTCAGATCTTGTAGCCTTGCGTTGTTGTTGTACTGTTCTGTTGCGTTCCAGGATGCGAGGTCGAGTGGCAATACCGCACTCTCATCTCCCTGCTGGGTTTAGTTAGCCACTATGAGCCGATTGGTTAACTACCACAATTCATGAGTTGGCAACGGTAGGTTGAGCAGTTTTGAAGCATCTGGTATCGGGTGTGGTGTGGAGATGAGTGGGTAATTCCCACATGCTTGTACACACACCGTGGCCACTATCCTTGCGGAATCTGTTGTCAGCTGTTGATCTCTGCCTGCGTTCTTTGGATCCCTTTTGTTGTTGTAGCCTTCGGCTGTTGCCCTATTCCTCGTGCATAGCATCTGCATTTTATCTGTTACTGTCTATTGCTGTTTTCAGTTGCTCTCCGTACTGGGGTTTGACCCCGATGTACCTCTAGGGCTTGTGTTGTTGCCTGTATGTTGTTTCATGTTTCCCAAGTTTCTCTGTTGATCATAGCTTTGACCCAGCGGGAGGTGTCCCAAGAGGTGGTTAGAGTGTCCTAGTTAGCGTGTAGCATATATGTACTAGTACTGTCAGCCGGGGAATGACCTGTGCTTGTGGGATTCGGTTGTATGTTGTAGTACTTGTATTTGTTTAAATTTTGTACTGTTGTACTGAATTGTGTTGTTAAATTGGGGTACTTTAAGTATTGTTGTATTTTAAATTATATGTTTTAATCGTCAGGCCAAAGCGAAAAATTTTCCACTATTTTATTGCTTCCGCGTTGTGCTATATGTTGTTTTGCTCTGATTTGTGCTCGAGGCCTGACATCTCTCCCCCACTAAAACAGGCTTTCGCCCTCGAAATTAATCAACTCCAAATCAAGAGTTCAAGATAACTCGGGAAACAAACATAAGCAAACATCTACTAGGAAATAACAAAGAACCAACAATTGGAATCTGATACAACACTCACTCAAACAGATGCGGCCACTCACGCTGCATCTTTTCTTCCAATTCGCACGTAGCTTCCTCTCTACCATGTTTGCTCCATTGAACCATTACCAAGGGAATGGTCTTATTCCTCAGCTGTTTCTCTTTTCTATCCAAGATCTGCAGGGGATATTCCACATAACTCAAAGTCCGATCTAGCTCCACTTCATCAGTTCTCAACACATGCGAGGGATATGGCTCATACTTCCTCAGCATCGAAATATGAAACGCATCATGTAAGGAAAACAAGTCTGGTGGCCACAGCAAACGATATGCCAACGGTCCAATCCTCTCAGCTTTCTCATAAGGACCAACATAACGAGGAGCCAACTTTCCCTTGAGACCAAATCTCATAACACTGTGAAAAGGAGAAAACTTAAGTAAAACTATATCACAAACTTCAAATTCTAAAGGCCTACGCCTCTTATTCGCATAACTTTCTTGGCGATCTTGTGCAGCTTTCATTCTCTCGTGAATTAGATCCATTTGATCTCTCATCTGCTGCACAAACTTTGGAGAAGACAACTGCTTCTCCCCCACTTCTTCCGAGCACACAGGTCGATCTGCACTTTCTACCGTACAAAGCTTCAAATGGTGCCATCCTGTTAAGGTAAAATTTATAGTTTTGGTGATACAAAATTGAGACAAGTACTGAATTCATAGTAACATCTGGACAGTCAA
>KQ993014.1:1765-21477 GCA_001598015.1 Dorcoceras hygrometricum
TACCATGCGCGCATCGGCGCACAACAGCGCATCGGCCAGCGTCGCCCGCCTTGCGTCGTCCAGCGGCGCCAACGTGCGCACTTCAGCGGCCGCGCCATCTCGCAACATCGACCGGCCACCTCGAATCAGTCGCGTGGCCAGCGTGCAACGTGAGAGTTTCCATCCCGCGGCCAACGCGTGATGGTGTCGCGCACGCGACGTGGTGGTCGCCGCCGCACATGGCGGCGGCCCGGCGACTTGCTTCCCGATTTTCGTTTTTCCGATCTGAAAATTAAGGATTAGATACAATAAGGCATAAAGTATTGATCAGATCCGAAAACCTGGGCTCTGATACCAATGATGGGATCCGGATCGTGCCCCCAGGCGGGGCAGCGGAAGAACAAAATTACAAGTGCCGGGAGACGATCAATACGATGAACAATTCAAAGATCTATGACATTCATAGTATGTTTCAAAAGAATACCTTGCTGGCACTTGTGCCTGGCTCCAACCGGAATTACAAGAACGCCGGCTCTTCACGGTAGGGGGCGGTAGATCGTCAATCAGGTCCACGACCGGAATCGATCTCCCTCCAATCAGCCTGCACTAGAAGGTTGAAGGATTTTATCGCCAATGTATTCTCCTCGAAAAACTAGCCGGAACAAGTCCGGGCGGCGGCGGCGGCGGGCGGAGCACGGCGGCGGCGGCGTGAGGAAGATGAAGAGAGGGGCGGCGGTCCTTAAGCTAGGTTTAGGGTTGTGAGTTATGTATATAATTAAGTCTCTTAAGTCTATATTAAATAGATTAAGTGTTGGACTTGGACCGGCCCAACGGGCTCGGGTCCAACGGATGAACATTCAGTTCATCCCCATCACCGAGACTTCATCGTAACCCCGATCGCCGATCAGATCGGATCGATCGACTCAGTTTCCAAAACTGAATACTATGATCTGAAAAACCATTTTTCAGAACCCCCAGTGCAAAATGACCGTTTTGTCCCTCAACATCGGCAAATCACGATTTGACCTCTATTGACCTTTTAGGAAGTCGCACTCCCAAAATCCTCTTCGTATGCTCAACACATTGAGCTGAGTATCCGTGCGGGAATCTTGAATCCAGTACTTGTGTGACCCTCAATGGTTCAGGGATACAGCTAGCCGTGGACCCACAACCATTGTGGCTCCGGAATCACAATTCCGGTCTTGCCCATCGGATCATGGTAAAGCGTCTAGCAACATCGCCCCATGATCCCCTAGGCATCACTGATAGTGCCTGCAAGAACCAGTTGGTCGTGGTTAGCGTACAGTACGGTCCTTTCAATCCATATATCCTGATCAGATCAACGACCATTGGTAAATCGAGAGTCGCTATAGATCCGATAGCTATGCATACATCTTGGAGATCGAATAGTGACATCGCGAGTGTAACCAGGTAAACACATTTACCTAAAATACTTCTAGTACTCTGGCCAGAGATTTATACACTATTATCCCCTCAGATAGCATAGGATATCCACGCATGTCTGCGAGCGGTGAATCCTCGCCAACGATGCATCGACTCCTACATGCATCGGGGTCTCACCCAATCCCGATGCTTTATGACCCCAAGTGAGTCGGCAAACGGGTCAAAGTGAGACGCCTATCATGTAGAGTCTCAATGACGTTTCGAGTCGTGAGGACTAATCAGTACAACCAAGACCTCGGACTTATCCACTCGACAAATGGTAACCACTTGGAAAGTCCGAAGGAGGGTAGTTCGATAGATCACCAGGTCACTATCTATCTGCATGTTCAGAACATCACAATGTTCCCTACCAATGAAACATGGTACTTCGCATCGCATATACTAGTCTCGAACTCGGGCGGCCTTATCCTCATTTTGACGGCCCAATCGACTAGGAACATGTTCAGAATACACAGTGACTATTAGATGTGTTTCATGATAGCCGTCATACCCACTATCACATCTAACATACACTTTAGTGTATTCTAGGTCTTTACTCAACGCAATTGTAAATCATCATACACACAATGAAAGTAAAGAATGCCATATAATAAATGCGAATATCATATATAAAGATTGTCTTATACAAGAGTCTATAAACCCACACGCCACAATTTGGCTAGTTGGGCATCTACTCCAACACTAGCGCGGGTCCCGACCTAAAATCTCGCATAGTCCTACAGTTCAATTCTTCGTCCAGGACTCCTTTGGGGGGTTACTATTGATACTACTGAATGTTCACCTCGAGACCCGAGGTAATATTTCTCTTAGAAATGCTACCAAATGCCCTCTATCTTAACTCCACCGAACCACTATCAGCTCGGGAGCGTATCTTGCTGGCTAAAGGATCTTATGGCATGGTTATTCTTGCACCCCGACCTGATAGCGCAACTAGTGATGAGCCAACCCCACCAAAGCAACTTGGCCATCTTGTTCGATCTATTATGGGTGTACTGACAGGTATTGAAAGAAACCATCCCTACCCGTAGATGGTAGGTGAGAATGCATGTAAGGCCCACGCGAATTCATAATTACTCAGACAGCTATGTTCAACCACTTCACTTACCTATAAATACCCAGGTAGATCTCCCTTTTTATTCATTCAATAATTTCATCCCCTCTACTCATACTTATCTCAAAACACTTAGTCTAACTTAAGTATCGGAGGCCTTCGTCGGGACACCTCCCGACGCCATTTGACCAATTTTTGTGTTTGCAGGATACTACTGGTGGAGCGCACCCCGACCTATAGGACTCATACTGGTGCATCTCCCGACCTGACGAATCTTACGTGGCAGTAGCTCATTGGTTACGCACAATTCGGTTACATCATAAATGTTTATTTGCACCAGAAGTTCACATAATCTCTCTAGCAATACAAGGGGAAAACTAAGTTGGAAAAGCAACTCATGTACGAATATCACTAAAACGAGACACACTCATAGCCTCATACCAAACAAATCAAGAAACTTAAAAGATTATTTTGTTTCCTCCCTTGCGGCATCCAAGGCAAACAAGCTACAAAAATCAGCACCGTCTGAGAAGATTTAAAAAATTTCCCAAGGAAGCGCGGCACCGTAAGGAATTATTTCAACCTTTTCGATGAAGTTCGGCAACGCATGAAAAGATTTTAAAATATTTTACAAGAAGGTAGATGCCGCAACCTTGCCGTCATAACTTTGAAGAAGCTTATGCACGCAGTTCTCAAGCCGCAAGGTCCCCGCTCGACATCAAATATTTCCAGAACTTACAAGGGAAACTCACGCATGCCTACAACCCCAAATCACTGCTGCCCTATATTACGAACATTTAACAAAAGCACGGCGCCGTAACTTTTCCTTCTTATACCCAAAACATACACAACAAGGAAAACGTCTCGCACACGACCAGAAAGTTTGAAGAAGCAAGCGGAAGGTGAAGCACGCATGCATGAAATTATCTAAATAAACTTTTATTTAACTGATCTATGTGGCTGCCTCGAACTTTTTGGACGTTACAGGTTCAACCTGCAAATCATGACATTTGTCCGCTATCTAGACGAGCAAAGCTCGTGCGGATTGAGATCTTCGAGTACCCGACATGACGCAGGCTCATGTAGATTAAGATCCATGGTTGGATATGTACTTGGGTCCGTGCCAATTCAAGATTTTCAACCCTTATATTTACATACTATAATTACTACAACTAAAACTAATATTTACGTATATAAAATACTATAATTAACACATCGTCTGGGAAACAAATGAAACCTTATGATCTTCAGAAATGTAAAATGCAAAGGAAAAAGAAAACACGTTATCAATCAACATTCTTGATCACATCCTCGATGAAACTAATCTGAGCATTGTAAGAAGATCCACCCTCTTCCAAAGCCAATCTGCTCTCCTTCTGCATTCTCCTCACCTTCTCCCTAACTCCACCACTCCCCTCAGCCTCCATCAGCCGCCGTATAGCCACCTCTATCTCCTCCGATCCCACCACCTCCGCCTCCGAGTCCATCCTGTCGTCCTTCACGTAGTCCACCCTGATCGCCTCCGCCATCCCGTATTCCTTCACCAATTGAAATGCATTGAGCTGCTGCTCTGCGTACATCGGAAAAGTCGCCACCGGTATACCGCACCACACGCTCTCCAGCGTTGAATTCCAGCCGCAATGTGACACGAAACCCCCCACCGCCGCATGCGACAGCACCTCCATCTGCGGCGCCCATCCAATCAACTTCCCTCTCCCTTTAGTCCTCTCCAAGAATCCCTCCGGCAGTACACCATCGAAATCCTCGTAATCCGTCGGACGAAACTTCCCTTGTGGCGGCGGCTTCCTTATGGACAATAAAAAGCGGTACCCGGATCTCTCCAACGCAGACGCTACCTCCTTCAGCTGTGGCACCTCCAGACCTGCCCTGCTTCCGAAGCACAAAAAAACCACCGACGAATTTGGTTGAATATCCAGCCATTTCTTGATTTCGTCTTCATCCGACCGCCCTTCGGAGCTTCCTATTTGATGGTGTAAGTTCAGTACAGGACCAATGGGGTACACTTTTGGCAACTTCCCATTTGATAAAGATCGAATCGCATATGATTCAAGCTCATAAAACGTGTTGATCAAAAAACCTTTGACCTTGAAAAATCTCTTAAAACAATCGAACGCACGTTCGGTCAAGGGACCTGTCCTAACGGAAAAGGCAGGCAAGACTTTAGCGGGAACTTTAATGGATACACAAGGCACTGATAACTCGGCTTCGGAATTTTCAAACTGGGTGAGATCTAGATTATGGTCGAACTTAAGGGACGTGAGATGGGTAAAGAGGCCGAGTGCACTCGCGCTGGAAGTGAAGAAAATGTAAGATGGTATGCCCAACTCATCCGCAACATCGACGAATCTTGAGCAGAACAAGTCCAACACGATTCCGGCGATCCGGTCCGAGGATTTTTGTAAGAGCTCCGAGAGCACGTTTCTCATACTGGGGACTTGACTTTCGATCAAGTCGAATAAATATGTCTCGGATCCGGGGGAGATATCTTGCTCCGGGATGCTGATTATGCGTAGAGAGGGGGTGGATATTTCTTTGGTGTAGGCTTCGATGATATCGTCGTTTGGGAACCTCATGATGAGGAAGGTGGCGGAGAGGCGGCAGTCTCTTTGGAGGAGGAGCTTGGCCGCCTCCACGGTGGAGGCGAGGTGGCTCACCCCTGGCAAGGGGATGAAAACTAGTTCTGCTTTCTTCATATTCTAAGTGTTTGGTCGACTGATGGTGCTGTTCTGTGTAATTTATAGTTGGCTTCCGATTTCATTCGTTTCATAGAACGTCTTATTTCATATTATTTTTAAAAAGAAAAAAAAAACTTACTAATTATATTATGAAAATGAATCTTGTAATTTATAGTTGTTTGTCTAGTGTGATGTATCGATATGAAAAAATATATTTTCTTCACTCTCTTATCTGCAATTCATAAAAAAGGTCCATCCTTATATGGACTTTGGATTAGTTCTTATCCGTGATTTAAAATTATCGCCAAAGACAAAGGGAAAAAACCATACTACAAATGCTTTTTTTTTATTATTATTATTATTATTTAGTGACATTTCATAATACGTTGTGGACAGAGATGTTTTGGTCCATCTTGGGTCCCCATGTGTTCTTTTTTCACTAATTTTAGCCAGATTTTTAACATTGATTATCAAAAACTTTTATATCGCTCAGTGTTTATTAACATAAGAATCATTTTGAAAAATAAATAAAACAAGAAGCCAGATTAATGTTGCTGTCACTTATAAAGATGAAATTGCTGTTATCTCAATAATTGGCGAAGTGATAACAAGTATTTTTTATGCAAGTTCTCGTTACCTTTCTAAAATATGATACTGTTATATATTAATTAATATTGTTTTTTCATTTTAAAAGTTACAATTCTCCTACAACTTTTAACTGTCAAATATACGCATTTTATAAAAGCCAACGTGAAGTTAACTTTAATGCTAAGGCATCATTTTAAACATATGTTTTCCCTTTTATGTCATATAGTTTTTAATTATTTGGTTTACTGGCGTAGTCCTATCAACTTATGATTCTATATCCATGAGTTTGAATTGGTCGACACCAGATTCATTATTGAGAAAAATGTATTTTATGCATACTTCATTAAATTTTTTAAGTTCTGAATTTTAGAGAGACCAATTAGATTCCAACCTGAAAGAAGGTAGACGGCTTGGAAAACTAAGCCCGATGTTGGGTTCTAAATGGGTCGCACAACTTGTGATATGGTGGGCGAGCTGAAAAGGTAATTGGACGAGTTCCCATGCCTAAAGTACTGGAGATAGAGTCCAGTGTGACATCCTCGCGTCAACGATCTAGGAGCTAATCTTTTAATTAGCTTAGGTGACAGGTTTATCATACTTAAACTCGATAAAATAACGAAATTATATACTCAATAAATAACGTGGTTCCTCTTCGAGATTCAAACTTTACACAAACTAATGTTCCCGATGTCAGGTCCCGGATGAGACACATGATACCGACGATACTTAGTAGTATTTATTGTAAAACGTTAAGCCAACTTGTGGCATGTGAGTTTTCTTTTTGTGAGGAATCAGAATTTAATTTGTGATTAATCGAGTTGATTTGGGATTTATCGCATGAATTTTGAAGGTTTTACGCGTGAAATCTGATTCCCCATTGTATTTCAGACGTTGCGCTATTGTTTAGAATCAGTCGTAGCGAATTTGGGTGAAATCTGTCAACAACAAGCTACTGTAGCGAAGTCAACGTGGGTCAACGTTACTGTAGCTCAAGACTGGTGAATTTTGAATCAGTAGAGATGACGTAGGCGTGACGCATTGTTATCTGTTGGCAGTAGTTGCGCTTAGAATGGTTGCTGCTGGCAGCAGGCGCGCTAATGCAAGGATCAACGAAGGAATGACACGTGTTGGTCAATATTTTTGAGTGTTGACTACTGATTTCAGCAGTTGCGTTAAAAGGAGCGACCATTCGATGGTTTGAAGAACTAGTCGCGAGATATCCGGCAACAGCTAGGGTGACGTATGTTGTGCGACGTCGTTTTGATAAGTAGAAACGCTGCGTTTTGAGTGTTGCGACTGGGTGACCAGCTGTTGGCAGCAATGCTTACGTAACCATTACGACGTCGTTTGGATTAGTTGATGCGTCGTCGTTTTGAGTAATTTCACGATATCAGTCGCTGATGGTTGTTGAGAGATATCTGTTGTCAGCTGGTGAAGTGCTGCGACGTCGTTTGAGTTAGTTGGAACGATGTCGTTTTGATGTTTTCCTTTGAGAGTGTATCGACTGGTGGTTGCTGCTGGTTCTAATCGAAAGAAAGAAGAGATGGTATCTGCTGTAAGATATCTACTGTTCACGTCGACTGAATATTTTCGTGGACAGCAGCTGTTGGATTTGAGGGTTATATATAGAAGTGTTGATCGACACTTAGAATTATTGAGAACCTGATATTTCTTATCTTCGTATTCAAACCCTCGACCGACACTGTTCATTCGAACATTTCTCCCGTCGATTCCCATCGATTCCAGCCTCTGTTTTTGATGATCTTGGTGGCGCTGGACTCCCCTAGCTTAGATTTTTCGTTGACTACCTATTTTAGGCTTTGAATTAACACTGGATTTGGAGGAGTGGAGCTGCTAGCGTTCGAAGCTTTTGGAGGAAGCTGCGCCGTGCATTCCTCTTGCTAGCGTGAGCTTGTGGGTGAGCTTTTCTTGTCGATTTGAGCTTTGTTCTTGTCTTTGGTACCTGCGTGGATGCTTAGAACTTGATATTAGTTCTGGCCGTAGGTATTTGAGGGAGTATGTTTAGATTGGAGCTAAGATGTTAGCTACCTTGCACAGATTTCAGTTCCCAGGATTTTGGGTGAGCTTGGCTGTGAAGTTTCAAGGGCCGTAGACTTGATTTAGTTGCTGGCCGTTGTTTGTGAAACCGGTTAAGGTATATTGAAGTTGTGAAGGTACGATTGAGCAGCTCTTAGCAGCTTTGAGCATGAACATGACTATATTTCAGTGTTGTGAAATCTGTGGAATTGTTGATAGGTTTTTATGTGAATCAGTTACTGAATTGCTTGAGTTATGCTTACTGCTTTCATGTAATATGCCTTGTATGCATTATGCATTGATATTGATTGGCATACACGCATACATATTGAGCCTTGACAGATTGATTTGATGACCTGATTGGGTGCCATGTTGTGACTGGCCGATCGTTGAGTCGTGCCCGAAAAGTCCAACGCTATCATCGGAGTGGTGACTATCGGATTCGAGTGTCTACCACCGAGCTGTGATGGGCTGACGGGCCCCGATGATCACGGACCGATGATTTCCACCGGCTGATTGGCTGTGAGTGGTATAGAGGCTTGATTTGATTTTCCAGTTGATAGACTGGTCTACCTATCCGATTCTTTGATAGCCTTCATGCATTCATAGCATTGATTTATGGCATGTTGCATGTTTAGCTGTTTTGATAGCTCTTCGTACTGAGGCTTGACCTCGTATTCTGTTTTCCTGCTTTTGTGTCTTGGGTATGTGTCACCCATTTGCAGGATCTTCAGGTAGCCAGGCTGGACAGAGCAGTGGTACAGCTGGTCGACCCCCGTTCCCATGAGTCCTAGTTATATTTATGATATGTATTGAACCGGGGGATGCCCCGTGTTTCTATATATTGGGGATTTATTTTAGACTTGAGATTTATTGTTGCCTGGTTTGTATAAGTTTGAGTTAACTTATATTTTGACTATCGATATTTTTGATGTATGTTGTTACGTTCAGGCCCAAATGATTTCGAAAAATTTTTAAGCCCTGATTTTAGCTTCCGTGTTTATGCGTTTATTACGTGTTAATTGTGAGTAATTAGCACGGGGCCTGACACTTTTTGTTGACTCTATGTAAAACGATCTTTATTTATGAAATTCGCATTCTTGTATGGCATTCTTTATCTTCATTATTATGATTACAAATTGTTAGAATAAAGATCTTGAATGCACTATAGTGTATGTTAGATGTAATAGTGGATTTGATGACTATCATGAAACACATCTAATATTCAATGTGTGTTCTAAACTAGTTCTGTGTTCTAAATTAGTTTCTAATCGATTGGGCCGTCCAAAAGAGATAAGGGCCGCCCGAACTTGAGACTAGCATCTGCGATGCTAACTACCACGTTTCATTGGTATGGAACATAGTGATGTTCTGAGCATGCAGATGGATAGTGATAGGATCAATATGAATCGAAAAACAGGTCTAGGAGTTCAGAAGGGGGGTTTGAATGAACTCCTTGGATTTAAATTTTCGAAACCTTTTAAAACAGATTTTCCAAGCGTCTCGCTTAACTCAGATCTGTGTTACCAGATCTGAGATATCTCAGTTCCAAGTCTGATTTCTCGACTAACAGTAAATGTGCGGAAATAAGCCGATTAATTAGTGAACAGTATAAATATAAATAAATGCGATAAGTAAAAGTAGGGTTCAGAGATTTCTTTCTGGAAGTTCGGATCCGAAGATCCTACGTCTCCCTTCTTCATTTGCAGGAAGGTTCCACTAGAAGACTTTGATGTTTACAGACGTCTGTATACACCCAATCACCGAGCCTCGCTCCAGTCAGTTCCAAGTCTGATTTCTCGACTAACAGTAAATGTGCGGAAAATAAGCCGTATTAATTAGTGAACAGTATAAATATAAATAAATGCGATAAGTAAAAGTAGGGTTCAGAGATTTCTTTCTGGAAGTTCGGATCCGAAGATCCTACGTCTCCCCTTCTTCATTTGCAGGAAGGTTCCACTAGAAGACTTTGATGTTTACAGACGCTGTATACACCCAATCACCGAGCCTCGCTCCAGGTGAACTCCTAGCAACTCCAAACAATGAAATGATTTTCTCAAACGGCTTCACGTAGCACGTTTGTTACAGACTCAATCTGAATATTACAACGAAATACGATATAGTGAGTACTGTAAATCTTCTGGTTCTTTTATCAACAAGAACTGTTTACAAATGTAAACCAGAAGATATCTCGAAGATTAAATCTATGAAGGCTTGAGCTTTAAAGTTCTTCGAGATTTGAATACTGGACTTAGAATATTTTCAATGTCGAGTTCCAGAGAATATGTGAGAGCAGAGAGAACGTCGTGAATAGAAGTAAATTGATCGAGATGCACAGATAGCTTCTTCATTTGAAATCTCTAGCTATATATACTCTTTGTTCTCAACGGTCAATAAATGTAGCCAGTTGAGATAAGCTCCTTTGCATATCTTCATCGTATCATAGCATTTAATGCTCCATTAATGCCTATGCAAAAGGTAAACTGCGCTTGTCAGGGCTAAATAGACTTGTATTCCAAAGTGGGTAAACATCGTATCAAACATTCTGTGTACTGTGCAAATTTACCCAAAATAGCTCTGATTTGTCTCGTTAATTCCAGGCTTTTGTACGATTAAATCATGACCGTTGATCATTCTCAAATAACCCTTTGATAATATCTGAAGGAATTCGAAGCTCATAGAAATCTGATAAAAGTCACTCTCTTTATGTTTCACATCATATCTGAAATATCACTGTTGCTCTGTCACATCTGATAACTTGGAGATATCTGAAACACTTGGATACGCCTGAATACATGGAGATATCTGAAATATCTGAGACATCTGAAAGACTCTGATATTGGAATATCTCATCTGATCATATATACTCGAGGACATCTGAATACTCGAAGACATCTGAATATCATCTTAATACTCGAAGACATCTGAATCACGTCTGAATACTTTCAACTCTAAAAGATCTGACCCGATATCTGAATTAACCGTCTCGATAACTCAACTGTTCCAAATACCCGAATCTGATTGAATACACAAATCTGTCTGATATCTGAATATCTGAAATTACTCTACTCCAAATACATATCTGATAACCACGATGTCTGACTGTCCAGATTTGATCCTTAAAATCAACTGTTTCAAGAGCTGATTCTGGAACAACAATCACAACAGCTGGAATCAGACGCACAAGCCAACAATGATAAACATCAACTGACGTCAGCTGATCCAGTTGTTATCCAGCCAGCGACACAGGGGGAACAAGGAGCAAATCCAATTGGACTTGATCTCCGGTGGAATAAAAATCATCCAACCGAGCAGGTCATAGGTAACTTCGAATCTCCTGTTCGCACACGAGGCCAGCTATCACATAATCATTTTGATTCTGCATTCATTTCGCATATAGAATAAGCAAATAGATGAAGCCTTAGCTGACCCAAGCTGGATAGATGCAATGCAAGAAGAATTAAATCAGTTTAAGCGCAATAACGTATGGTAACTTGTACCTAGACCCTCTAATCATTCAGTCATAGGAACTCGATGGGTCTTTAGGAATAACTGAATGAAGATGGCATAGTAACTAGAAACAAAGCTAGGCTGGTAGCGCAAGGATTTAGGCAGATGGAAGGTATAGATTTAGATGAGACCTTCGCACCATTAGCTAGATTAGAAGCCATCCACATGTTTCTTGCATATGATGCATTTAAAGACTTCAAAGTCTTTCAGATGGATGTTAAGAGTGCTTTTCTTAATGGCGTCTTAACAGAGAAAGTGTATGTTGCACAACCCCCTGACTTCGTAAATCATACACATACAGATTATGTTTATAAACGGGATAAATCTCTATATGGGTTGAAGCAAGCACCCAGAGCTTGGTATGATACACTGTCAAAATTCCTTATTGAGCATGACTTCACGATAGGCACAGTAGATAAGACATTGTTTAAATTTGTAAAAGTGAGCATTTTTATTGGTACAAATCTATGTCGATGATATTATTTTTGCGTCAACTAACCCCAAATTGTGCCAAAAGTTTTCAAAGCTTATGCAGGATAAATTTGAGATGAACATGATGGGGGAGCTGACGTTCTTTCTGGGCTTACAAGTACGACAGATGGAGAATGGAATATTCATTAACCAGGCTAAATATACGAAAGAATTGTTGAAGATATTTGGCATGGACAACTGTTCAGCAGCTGCTACCCCAATGATCTCTTCAATCAAGATGGATAAAGATGAAGCTGGAACTGCCATTGAGGTATCACTTTATCGTGGTATTATAGGTTGCTATACTTAACTGCTAGCAGACCAGACATCATGTTTGCTGTCTGTATATGTGCTAGATTCCAGGCAGAGCCAAAGCAATCACATTATATAGCTGTGAAAAGAATTCTTAAATATCTTAAGGGTACTTCCAACGTGGGTCTTTGGTATCCCAAAGACTCAGGCTTTCAACTAATCGGTTATAGTGATGCAGACTACGCAGGATGCATGATTGATCGCAGGAGCACCAGTGGAACTTGTCAATTCTTGGGAGATCGACTTATTTCCTGGTTTAGTAAGAAGCAGACGTCAATTGCAACGTCCACGGCTGAATCAAAGTACCTCGCAGCTGGCAGCTGCTGTGCTCAAATTCTTTGGATACAACATCAGCTGAAGGACTATGGCATCGATGCTTCTGAAGCACCTATTCTCTGTGAAAACACTAGTGCAATCGCGATCACCCAAAAATTAGTACTGCATTCGAGAACAAAGCACTTCGACATCAGGCATCATTTTATCAGGGACCACGTGCTGAAGAAGGACGTCCGGTTGGAGTACGTTTCGACTGAGCAGCAAGTCGCTGACATCTTCACCAAACCTCTACCAGACGCTAAGTTTTCTTACTTTAGAAACATATTAGGTCTCCTTGAATTGCCTTGATATGTCTGTGCACTAACAATTTGCAGGTTGTCAGTTGTTGCTTAAATCAGCTGTAAGTCTGTTGTTCAGGGGGAACGCGAAGACTTTCAGCTGAGGCAAGCATATTGCGTTGGAGGATATCAGTCGTAGGGGGAACCAGGATCTGAATTGTTAAGCACGACATCAGCTGAATATGTAGCGTCTGGATACACTCATATGATACATATACATAGCTGATGCTTATTTGTGATCAGATCTTGCCACCCCTCAGCGATACATTAAAATCAGAAGTAATGATATTACAATCGCTGCACCAGCTGTGACATATTAAATTTCGGCGCGCGTCTTTTTAACTTTTTCCCTATATGGATAAAATCTTTTCAAAATCATTTCCAAATTTGTACGCATCGTTGGATGATTGACACGTGGTTGTCATCATTCTAGTCGTCACATCTACATCGTTTCTCTCTCTATCAGTTACTATTCTCTAAATATATTACGGCATTTACTGTTTACCTCTTCACTTACCTTGCATACTTGCTCTCTGGTTTTCTTGTGCGCATATTCTCTTGTGTATTTTCGTGCGATTATTTTCAGGCAATCTTTCACTCTCTCAACGAAGATAATGGCATCTTCCTTGATTAGCAACAGTCTCCAAATCTCATTCGATTCAGTCCTTGGTATGGACGATGCTTGACTGGTAGCAGTGTTTGAATCTTTTGTAGCGACTGGGTTGTCCCGCCGTTTATTACGAAGATTCACTAAAAATGTTCTTTGAGAACGGTTTGGTTAGGGATGGAATGATTGTGAGCATCACAGGGGATATCAGTCAAGATTTCTGAGGAAGTTTTTGCTGCGGCATTTGAGCTACCGATGGAGGGTTTGACGGACTTGTCTGAAGTCCCGAAGGATTTGGTGTTTGATGCGCAAAGCATCTTCTCTGAGTCTAAGGAGCAAGTGAGCACCTCTTGCAAAAAGAAGGAAATGAAGATCGAGTTTACGCTTCTTGGCGACATACTGGCAAAAACTATTTATGTGAAAGCAGGGTATTTCGATGCGGTCACTCACGAACGGTTCTTGTCGATGACTGATATCACTTGTGGCGTGAAGATCAACTGGAGCAGTTTGGTGTTCGATATCCTCAAGGATATGGTTACTCCAGGTTCAAGGCATGCGAAGGGTTACGCAATTCAAATCTGTGTTTTATTGAAAAATGTACCGGGCTTGGAGCTGGGTGAATCCGGAGAATTTCCTTCATCCAGGATCCTAACTGAGAAAATGGTTCATCGATATGTTGTTATCAATGAAAAAGTTGGTGGAGAGGATGTGGCCAATGCACCAAGGGTGAAGAAAACACCCGTGAAAAAGGCTGCGTCCAAGAAGAGACCAGCTACAGATGCTGCTGCTGAACCAGTGGTGAAAAAGAAGAGGACTACGAGATTAAATCAGTGTCTGCGAAAGAAAATCTGGAAATTCTTCCTGTTGCACAAGAGGCTGTTACTCTTCAGATAATTGAGCCAACTCCTACTGCCCCGGCTGAGCAACCCCCAGTGCCAAAACGAAAATCTCAGAAGAGGAAGAAGAGGTTGGTACTAGGCTCTGATGATGAAATTGTTGATAGTGAGCCAGTTTTTGGCGGTAGTATTGTTGGAGAAGCAGCTGTAGAGGTTGTTGATGATACTGCTGAGAAGGATGTTGAGACAGTTGTTGAAAGTGTTGATGAACCGGTTTCTTTGCCAGCAGTAGCAGATGTTCTTAACGAGGGTATATCCACTGCTGATGACGTGGATATTATCATTGAGCAGGTCATTGCTGAAACCGCTCAAATTCAAAAAGATGAGGGAGATCAGGATGTTGACACATCTGATGTTGGAGAAAAGACAGTGGAAAAAGGTGATGAGTTTATAACAGAGCCCGTAGAGGAAATGGAGACAGAGGCCGTTGAAAAATCTGCAGATGAGGCACTGTCTCTAGAGGATATTTTGATGAAAAATCCTGTGGATTGCCCATTTCCGTCTGCCAATATGGAGATAACTCCAATTACACTGGGCAAGAGCATCTCCATCCCAGGGGTCGATGAAGGTGACTGGTACAAGGCCAGTCTTCCTAAGATCAATCCTGAAGAAAAGGGGAAGGCGCCTCTTCAATTTAGAGATCCGATAAAAGGCAAGCCGCCAAAGGAAATTTTCTCTCTGATTCTTGCAGATATTGAGTGTCTTGTACAGTTAAGGGAGAAGGTGATAGACGAAGTGGATAAATTCTTTAATTCTTTTAGCTTCAAAAAGCTACCGCATCTGAAAATTGAGGTGATATCTGCTAAAGAGGCTCTCATTTTGTCTTGGGCTGAAACAGACTCAAAGTGTAGCTCTCCAACGAAGGAAGTTTATACTGATGAAATACAGAGAGTTGTTGATAAGGAAATTTCTGGAGGCCAGGAAGATAAATTTTGCCCCCGGTGATGGTTCTTCTGCAAATGACCTCAAAGTCTTGGATTGGTTATCCGATATTCATTCATTTGTGTTGGATGAGTTGAAGAAACAGATGATGACACACGGTCTTAGATGGGAGAAGCCGTAATGCTCACAAGTTTTTTAAGGGAGAACTTTACCACGGCCAGTGGTTTGTACAGTCACTTGTACAGAAATTTTGCCGCAACTTTCATATGTGGACACTCTACCACCTGTGAGTGAATTTTTCAGAGTTATGAGAAAGAGATGGGCAGATGTCTGTATGGAAGTCGCCAAATTTGTTGTTTCTGACAGACTCCTACCGGTGGGTTCTTTAAATTTTTGCAGGGCTTTATCAGTTGTGGCTTAGATAGGGAGAAGCCGTAATGCTCACAAGTTTTTTTAAGGGAGAACTTTACCACGGCCAGTGGTTTGTACAGTCACTTGTACAGAAATTTTGCCGCAACTTTCATATGTGGACACTCTACCACCTGTGAGTGAATTTTTCAGAGTTATGAGAAAGAGATGGGCAGATGTCTGTATGGAAGTCGCCAAATTTGTTGTTTCTGACAGACTCCTACCGGTGGGTTCTTTAAATTTTTGCAGGGCTTTATCAGTTGTGGAGCCAGTTTCCGTTTTTGTTTCTCGACAGTCGCCAGTTATTTCTTGGAGGTTATCTCAGTTATGTACAGTTTTTGCTCAGTACAGTTTGTTTGGTGCTTTGAATACAGTTGATATCAGTGATTTTCTTTCAGTTATTATTCCAGGCAGACCAGCTCTGAGGGATACTAGTTTGATGATACAGCTGTACAGAGAGCTCCGATTTTACTTCTCACAGGACCTCATACACGAGAAGATCAAATTGTACATATGGATATTGATCAGGGTCCGGATTATTCATCTAGTTCAGCTCACTCTTCACTGCGTTTTGAGGAAGATGATACAGCCACTACCTCGATTTCTCTACCAGCTGTCGCTACTGATATCAAAGAGTCCTTTAGCTCCGTGCGTCTATTGCAGATATTAGTTTTGAGCAAATCAGGCGCAAGGACGATACTGCCAAACTCAGGGATGTTCTGTTAATGCATATCAGAGATATTGAGAAGAAATTCACAGAACGATTTGATCAGCAGGACAGAGTGCACAGGGCATTGCGCAAAGATATGCATGATCAAAAGAATCTCATGTCGCTGGATCACAAATCAACTCACCAGAAGCTAAGTGCTCAGATTGCTGCTGCTGCGCTCGATAATGTTGACGTTCGGAAGGAGGTAAAAGAGATTAATACTAAAGTCACATACTTGGATGGGCAGGTTGATGCTATTCGAAGCGAATTGTTTGATTTCCATGCGAAAGCACAGGAAAACTACTTAAACCTTTCTTCCCAACTTGGTTTTCTGGTTGATTACATCAACCGTGGTGGTAATGACAAAAAGGGGGAAGGTAGTAACAGCCGCCCCCAGCCACCTCCTGATGATCAAAGCCGACCCAGCGGGGGAAATGGTGGCAGTGGCAATAGAGCAGAAGAGCAGAGCAGATACAGTGATGGTAAAAGTCGTTGTAGAGGCGATAGGAGTGGATCTTCCAAGAGAAGATATTCCAGCAGTGGTGGTGGACCGTTCAGAAGATCGTTTGAAGATTGGCTAGGATAAATTGTTGTTGATGCTGTTGATCTCTTAGTTGTACAAATCTTATGTACAATGTTCAGCTCAATGAAATTTAGAATTTCAGCAGACCTTTGTGCAATTTACTTTTGCTCACTTATTTAAGACAATATGCTGATAAGTTTTGTCATCACCAAAAAGGGGGAAATTGTTAAGATAAAATTTATTAGTTTTGGTGATAACAAAATAAAACAAGTGCTGATACGAAGTTACTTCTGGAGAATCAGACGTTGCAGTTAACCGCAAAGCTTATTTCAGACGTCGGGTTGATTTTCAGATGTCAGTTATTGAGTAGAAGCATTTCAGACGTTGAGTATCTATTTCAGAAGTTATTGTATTCAGACGTTGGGTATTCAGACGTTGGATATTCAGACGTGAGGTATTTCTTTCAGAAGGATATTCAGCCGATGGGGATTTATGTTAATAGTGAACGCTTTCAAACGTTGACTACAGTTAAATGGATATCAGACGCAACTATTCAGACGTTAGCATGTTTATTAATGAATAGCAAAACCACGTCGTTTGAATAAGTTGAAACGACAGCATTTGGTCTTGTGCAGATTCAGACGTTGATTAACAATCAGCTGTTGATACATCGTATTCTTCAATTTACAAAAGGGGGATATTTCAGATGTTGACAAGCGTGCAAGAATATTCAAAGCAATCAGCTGTTGCATATATTCAGACGTTGAAGCTATCAGCCGTTGCATGTAATCTATTGACATTATCTTATCAGCTGCAACAACTACGAGTTGTCATCTTTGTGAAAGAAAGAATTAGTTAACGAAGAAAGACTTCAGGCGCAAACGATGAATCGATTCAAACGCAATCATAGTTCAAATTGGAAAGAATCAATGGTGAAGATCGAATCGTACATATGCCTGGAATTAAGGAGACAACGACGGTACTATTTTGGATAAATAGTACACAATATACAGAGGACGTTATACGGTGATTGCACAGAAATGGAAACACGATAATTTGGCTCTGACGATGTGCAATTTACCATTTGGTGGAGCAGAATATACGGTCATACGATTAACAGATTTTCAAAAGGGATTTTGTTTCCTTTACAAAATTAAATGACCGTTGGAGGACGAAGAGTATATATAGAGCTGTGCATGTAATCTATTGACATTATCTTATCAGCTGCAACAACTACGAGTTGTCATCTTTGTGAAAGAAAGAATTAGTTAACGAAGAAAGACTTCAGGCGCAAACGATGAATCGATTCAAACGCAATCATAGTTCAAATTGGAAAGAATCAATGGTGAAGATCGAATCGTACATATGCCTGGAATTAAGGAGACAACGACGGTACTATTTTGGATAAATAGTACACAATATACAGAGAACGTTTTATGGTGATTGCACAAATATGGAAAGATGACATATTGGCTCTGATGATGTGCAATTACCATTTGGTGGAGCAGGATACACGGTCGCACGATTAACAGATTTTCGTTAAGTGCGCGTGACTGGGTGTTTGCAGAAGGCCTGTAACCATCAAATCTTCTAGTGGAACCTTCCTGAAAAGGAAGAGAAGAAGACGTATGATATTGATATCCGAACTTCCGTAAACAAACTCTCGACCCTTACTCTTTTATATTATCGCACTTACTTATTGCTTTGACTGTTCACAAATTAATCGGCTTCTTTCCGCACTTTTTGTTAGCTGAGAAATTTGATTTAAACTGAGATACCTTAAATCTGGTAACTCGGATTTAAGTTAGGCGAGGCGCTTGTAAAACTGTTTTAAAAAGGTTTCGAAAATTTAAAAATAGTAGGAGTTCATTCAACCCCCCCTTCTGAACTCCTGCAGGTGTCTTTCGAACCACATTGATCCTATCAGCCGTCATCATCAAAAATCATTCATGGGTTACGGCGTCGAAGGATCCAGCCTTCACAGTGATGGACTTTGTCAAAATGTCATTCAAAAGACGGAACTCGTACTTCAGCAACCTCTTCTTGCACGAGTATGGAACAGGCACACAAGACTTTGAGAAGATGATCCTTGCATCAAACACCAAATCTTTCGAACGTCAGAGAGATCCGCTATCCCTTTGGTAGGCAGTGCAAAAACTCCAGCGAATCTATCCTCACAAATTGCAACAAACTTTCCGGAAATAGCACAGTTAATGTTCCCATCTTGCACAATAGACGTATCGAAGAGTTGCTCTAATTCCTGTTCATACAACACAAAGGGACAACCTGAAACCCCCGAAGTCCGGTAGATTCAAGAGCTTTGAACCTATTCACCATTCCATCATTATCGGAGTTACCCAAGATAGAGTCAAAGTTTACTTGAAGAGCATTTTTGATGAATGAGGATGCCATTTCAGATACTAGCTTGAACGAGAATACGCCTGAAAGAAGAATAATCTGCAAACAGAAAATACTAGACAGCAAGTATGCAGTAATTCTGAAAGTAATTTGCGCAAGGTAAGATTAATGAGAAAGGAAACGACGATATGTAAAACAGGAAAGATGAAATGGTGAGAGAATGTGGATGTGACGTTTCGTATTATGACAACACATGTCAACCATCCGACGGCACAATCAAGATTTGAAATGATTTGGAATTTTAACCGCGAGGTGAAAAAGGTAAAACAAGCGCCAAAAATAAAACACGTCACATCCTAGGAATCTGTTTTGATGTATCAGCAAGGGTATTACGGGATCTGATCACGGATAAGCATCAGCTGTGTATATATGACATCTGAGTATATCCAGATCTCACATATTCAGCTGACTCAGCGCTCATTAAATCAGATCCGTTGTTCCCCTTAAATTTGAGTTTCTCCCAACGTAGTACTTTACCACATCTGAAAATCTTCACGTTCCCTCTGAACAGAAGACCATCATATGAAGTAAACAAAATCTGCTGAAC
>KQ993014.1:33335-54143 GCA_001598015.1 Dorcoceras hygrometricum
CTAGACCAGTCTATCAACTGGCAACTCAAATCAAGCCTCTATACCACGCACAGCCAATCAGCCGGTGGAAATCATCGGTCCGTGATCATCGGGGCCCGTCAGCCCATCACAGCTCGGTGGTAGACACTCGAATCCGGTAGTCACCACTCCGACGATAGCGTTGGACTTTTTGGACACGACTCAACAGTCGGCCAGTCACAACGTGGCACCCAATCAGGTAATCAAATCAATCTGTCAAAGGCTCAAGATGTATGCAATGAATGATGTTCAATTTCAATAATCTATGCATACAGTTTACAAGACGTGAAACAGAACAGAACACAATCAATTTCCCCATCTAAGATCACGTAATTCATATAGCAGCAGTTGACAACATCGAAGAACAGACATGCTCACGCTCAAGCTGCTAAGAGCTGCCTCAATTCGTACCTTTTCCTCTTCAATTACCTAACAGATTCCTCCTGTTTCAAACCACGCAGCAGGACACTTCCTGGAAGCTGAAATCTGTTACAACACAGCTAAAATCTTAGCTCAATTCTTAATCATAATCACGCTAAACCTACTGCCAGAAGCTAATCCAAATTCTACCCTTCTACGCAGACTTAGACTACTAAAAACTGAGCTCAAACCACAAGAATTGCTCACCCAAAAGCTCACGCTAGCAGAAGAACGCACGCACAGACTTTCCTCAAAAGCTTCGAAGTCCAGCAGCTACGCGTTTCCACCTCCAGCGCACTTCAACTTCTCAAATGGGTAGCAAACGAAAGAGCTAAGCAGGGGGAATTCAGCGCCACAAAGATCTCCGAAAACGAAGGGTGGTTGCGATGGAAATCTAGGGAAGAAATGTCTCGGTGAACAGTAGTTCGACGAGGGTTGGAGAAGAAGAGATAAGATATGGCTGGTTCAAAATATTTCTAAGTGTCGAACGGCACTTCTACTTATAATCTCTCAAATCCAACATCTGCTGATTATCTAAGAAGTCGACAAAACCAGCAGGTAACGATCAGCAGGCCAACTCTTACTCTTCAACAAAATCAGCAGAAGCAAACAAAAACATTCGCGTGAAAGCACTACAAAACGACACCGTTCCAACTTATCCAAACGACGCCGTAGCAAATACCAGCAGAAAACAGCTCTCGTGCAAGCAAAACAACCATCTGCTGACCACAGCTCTATCTCCAAAACATTCTATCTGCTGGTCGCGAGAAATCACGCAGAACGACGACGCATCTACTAATTCAAACGACGTCATTTCATATACGAAAGCAAAACTGCCAACTGCTGATCTCTAAATACAAGGCTCCAAAACGCAGCGTTTTCACTTAATCAAACGACGCCGCTTCTCAACGCTCTTACATAAGCGCGCCTGCTGATCGGCAGCAATCAATACAACGCAAACACTACCAGCAGTAAGGAATACGTCACGCTTACATCATCATATCTATCGATAGTTCTCTCGCGACTGATTCCACGAACCATCAGCTGATCACCGCTCACAAGCGCCTCTGCTGAAATCAATAGTCAACACTCTAAAATGTTGACCAATGCATGACACTTTCTCGCTCAACTCACGCTTCGCGCAACGTCTACCAGCAGCAACTTCAATCTTCAAAACCAAAACCAGCAGCTCTCCTTGCGTCACGCTGACCTCATCTATGCTGATTCAACATTCACCAGCACGAGCTACAGTAACCTGCTGCTGCCAGTTTCTCCAAAATTAACGCGACGCTCACAAATTCAGCAGGAACCTCAAAAATACGTGATTAATCCCAAATCAAAACAATTAACCACTAATCTAACTTCTCAATCCTCACAAAAAAGATCCATATGCAAGAGCTCTAAGCTTCGGGAAGAACGTTTACCGCCTTTCTTTCTTGAAAGTAGAATTAGTTTTTTTACCAAGATGACATGCGGCACAGATCTTATCCTTAGAAAAATTGATTTTAGGCATACCAGAAACCAATTCATGCTGACTCAAGTTGGCAAGCGTTTTAAAGTTTAGATGGTTCATTCGTTGATGCCACAGCCAGCTCTTGGAAGAGTTAGTTGCAAGACAAAGCTGTTCAGATCCCATCTGCTCTGACCAATAAATAATATAGGTATTCCACGATCTTTTACCTATTAATACAGTCAGACCATTTGGACTCTGAACTGTGCATGTGTGCTGTTGAAAGTTAACAGTGTAACCCTTGTCACACAGCTGACTTATGCTAATCAAATTAGAGCGCAAATTATCAACAACTAAAACATCGGATATTGAAATGTTACCATGGGTAAGCTTACCCTTACCCACAGTGTTACCGTGAGCATTATCACCAAACACAATCTTATCTCCTTTGTGTGGTGTCACTTATGACAGCAGCTTTGGGTTTCCAGTCATATGTCGTGCACAGCCGCTATCCAGGTACCATATGATTGATTCATCTGCAGCTTTGTACCTGTTGTCTTGCATTCACAAAAACAAATTTTGGTACCCATTTCACTTGGGTCCATATCGGATTACCCCTTTCGGGACCCATACTTGAATTACCTTAAAAATTTTCCCAGTATGTGCGTCCATAAGGGTTCGTTCAGAAATATGGTGAGATCTGTTGAGCTTCGACTTAGTATGTTGACCATTCAGATCTCGTCGGGGCTGAACCTTTCTCCAAACAGATTTGACCTTTGTTGAACTACGCCTGGGCTGGTGAGGAACAGACGATTTAGAACCAGCTTTCCCCTTATCTTTATCAAGTCTGTTCTTGAGCCATATTGGCTTGGATTTCTCAGGTCTGATGTATCCGATACCAGCTTTGCCTTTATGGTTCAGTTGCCTAGAGGTCTGATCATCATACCTTATCGACTCGCATGTACCATGTATCACACTGTCTTTGACAAAATTCATTTTCTTGAACTTGTCATATACCAGATTTGATTGAGTACTGGTTTCTCCGACGCTGCTTTCACCAACATTGAAACCCAAGCCAGATTTATCATTCAATGGCTTTTGAGCCTCATTCAGTTTACTCAGAAAAACAGAAGACTTGGTCCAGGAGCTCATCACTTCATATAACCTTTTGTTTTCAGATTTGAGCTCACAGGAACTTAATCTCAACAATTCATTTTCAGTCCTTAGCTTACTCAACTCTGTCATCAAACTGTCAGTGTCCTCAAGCTTATCAGTGCTTGATTCTACTGAATTATTTTTCAGACCAATGTTTTCAGCTTTGACTTCCTCAAATGTCTGAGAAAGCTTACGGTACTCATGTACCATATCATTTAGTGTGTTGACTAGGTCCTCACGTGTAAATTCAACATTAGAGAAGTCAAATACCTCATCATCTGAAGTCTCATTGGCCATAAGGCAGTGAAATTCCTCATGTTCACTATCGCTGGATGAAGAGCTGCTTGATGTGGAATCGGAATCTGAATCTGCCCAGTTTTTGTTGCTTTCCTCTGCAACCAGCACCTTCCTGTTGTTCTTTTGGTTGGGCCTTTTATCAGATCTTGTCCTCATCCTTCTTTCTTTGGATCTTTCTTTGGGTCGATCGTCCTTCTTCTCATCTCTCCTAGATTGATCCTCCTTCTTTGGCCTGTTACAGTCTGCAGCAAAGTGTCCTGGACGGCCACAATTAAAACAATTCGTATCAGCCAAAATCTTCAGATTGTTTGAATTATTATAAGAAAAATAAGGGTTATAAGATTTTCTCATGAATTTCCCAAACTTCTTGACGAATAGGGACATTGCATCGTTGCTTAGTTGTTCGGCAGTCTTGCTGGGTGAGCATGGTTCAGAAGTCGTCGCTGCTAATGCTTTAGTTGGTTGGGATGTTGACGGTCCTGCCTCAGATCTTGTTTCAAGCTCAAACTCATATGCCTTCAGGTTTGCAAACAGATCATGAAGCTCGAGTTCGCATGACCATTGTCTTAACATCCCACTCTCTGGACAACGCTCGCATCACTTTAAGTGCCAACTCTCGGTTGATGTACTCTGTGAAGAATCAGATTTTAGATTTGTGATTAATCGAATTGATTTGGGATTTGTCGCGTAGATTTTGAGGGTGTTGCGAGAGAAATCTGATTCCAGTAGAATTCAGGCGTTATTGTTCAGCTGTAGCACTAGTTGGTGAAGTTTGATCAGTCGTTGATGGCACGGGAGTAATACGCCGTCGTTTCGTGAAAATCAGACGTAGCGCTAATGCAAGGAAATCAGACGTAGCGCATTTCAGACGTCAGCGCAAGTCAACGGTACTGTAGCGAGCGAATAATGCGTCGTCGTTTTGCTATTCAGTAGTTGCGCTTGAAGAGGAATCTGCTGGCAGCTGAGGCGCGGGTGCGAGGATTAACGAGAACACGACACGTGTTGGTCAACCTTTTAGTGTTGACTGCTGATTGTAGCGCTATCAGCTGTTGGTTTGAGGAACCAGTCGTTGATGTGAGACGACGTCGTTTTGATAAGTTGGAACGCAGCGTTTTGGGTGTAACCCTTTGTGATCAGCTGTTGGCAGCGAGGATGACGTATCCCCGATGCGAATTCGTTTTGTCTAGTTACGCTTTGAGTTAATAAGCGTATTTCAGCTGTTGGTTGTTTCTAAAGAAATCTGTCATCAGCTGTTGGAGCGCTGCGGTGTCGTTTTGATTAATTGATGCGGCGTCGTTTTATTTAGTTGGAACGGTGTTGTTTTGATGTTCCTTTGTGAATGCAACGTCTGATGGTTGCTGCTGGTTTTGTTGAGAGGAAAAACTGGTTTCTGTTGTAAGATTCCTACTGTATCGACGTCTGATAGATTGAATCAGCAGCTGTTGATTGGAGCTATATAGACAAGTGTTGATTGACACTTAGAATTATTCTGAACCCGATAATTCTTATCTCCAACTTAAAACCCTCGTTTTAGCTACTGTTCACCGAACGTTTCTTCCCTAGATTTCTGTCGATTCCAGCCTTTGTTTTCGATGATTTTGGTGGCGCTGGATTCCTTGTGAGTTGCTCTTCCAATTGTTACCCATTTGAGGCTGTAGAACGACCTTAGAGAGGATCGCGAAGTTGCTGTTTTCTTTGTGCAGTGGAAACCGATAGTTCTTCCGCTAGTTTCAGCTGTTGGGTAAGAATTTCCTACTGTTCTAAGCATAGTATTAGCTGCTAGTACTTCGTTTAGAGGTAGAACCAGAGTTGGGTTCTAGACCGTGGGAAATTATGTGTATAGGTTCTGATCTTAACTGAATATGAGCTAAGTATGAGTTTCCTTAACAGATTTGAGGTTCGGGATAGCTTCTGCCATGGTTGAGGAAGCCAGGTGACAACTGATTTGCGCTGATGGATCACCGTGCCCTTGTTTAATCTGTTGAGGTAGAAATCAGCTGTTGAAGGTACGAATTGAGCAGATTTAACAGCTTTGAGTGTGGACATGGCTGTGATTGATGTTATGAAATCTGTTGATGTGATTCTGTGATTTTACGTGATACAGTTTGTTGAATTGTTTGAGTTGTACATTCTGTTTTCACGTATTGAATTGTATGCATTGAGAATTGAATATTGATTTGGCATACATGCATACATCTTGAGCCTGATTGACAGATTGATTGATGACCTGATTGAGAGCCACGTTGTGACTGGCCGACAGATGTGTCGTGCTTGAAAAGTCCAACGCTATCATCGGAGTGTGACTGTCGGATTCGAGCGTCTACCACGGAGCTGTGATGGGCTGACGGGCTCTGAAGATCACGGACCGATGATTTCCCCGGTTAAAACACCGTCCGTGGTATAGAGGCTCGACTGAGATGATTTTCCACTTGATACACTGGTCTAGCTATCCGATCCTTGATAGCCCTCATGCATTGCATAGCATCGATTATAGCATGTTGCATGATTAGCTGTTTTGATAGCTCTTCGTACTGAGGCTTGACCTCGTATTTTTTCCTGCTTTTGTGTTGTTTGGGTCCGTGTTACCCATTTGCAGGATCTTCAGGGAACCAAGATGGACTGGGAAGAGTGCCAGCTGGTCGATCCCCGTTTCCTTGAGTCCCAGTTTATTTTATGATATGTATTGAACCGGGGTATGCCCCGTGTTTTATTGTATTGGGGATCTGTATTTGATTTAAGATTTGTTGTTACCTGTTTTGTATGAGTTGGAGTCAACTCGTATTTTGATTATGAATATTTTGACTAATGATTTTGAGCTCAGGCCCAAATGATTTCGGAAAAAAAATTTTAAGCCATATTTTATGCTTTCGCTATTATGCGCTTATTTGTGCTGTAATATTGAGTGATTAGCACGTGGCCTGACATTTTTGGTATCAGAGCTTAAACTGGGATAAGCTCGATTTCCTTTGATCACACTCGAGTCTAGGAACAGAGTTTTGATTTGATTTTTGATTGACTCTGTGACTTATGTGATCTTTTATCTGTCTATGTGATATATCTGCTGTGAGATCTTATCTCTAGACTTGTTTAGATGCCGCCGAGGAGAGGAAGAGGTAGGACGATTAGACGTACCGAGGAGGAGTCTAGGACAGGTAGCGATGATGATGTTCATCAGGTTGAGAACGTTACTAGACAGATAGGCGAGATGGAGTTGGTTTTAGCTAGGTTTCAGCGGACGAACCCTCCGACGTTTTCTGCAGCCGAGGGTGGTGCGATGGCTGAGGCTTGGTTAGTTCAGATGGAGGAGTTGTTCGATACCTTGGAGTACGCTCCCGAGAAGAGGCTGAAGCTAGCGGTGTTGCAGCTGAGAGACAACGCCCAGCGCTGGTGGAGAGGTACTTCTCGTATACTTCGTGATAGTGGGGCTGTGATCACTTGGGAGAGCTTTTGTGAGGCGTTCCGACAGGAGTATACCCCGGAGTCCTTCTATAATAGTCGCGAGCGGGAGTTCGATAACCTGAAGCAGGGTAACTTGCGAGTGGCTGAGTATGCCCGATATTTTTCTGCTCTTTTGATTTATGTGCCACACGTAGCCAACCAGGAGAGGACAAAGAAGAACAAATTTCTGAAAGGCTTGAGGCCTGATCTGTACCGGATGGTTTTGTCTGGTTCACCTGCGACCTATATCGATGCAGTGAACCGAGCAGTGGATATTGAGGAGAGTTTGCTGGAGGAGGATGCTCCGACTCGGCTGACTACTAGACGCACCTATCAGCCTGTTCAGGATGCGTCGCAATCTTTTTATTCTCCTCAGGGGTCGCAGCAGCAGCAGTCGAATCGCCAAAGGTTTCGACCTCAAGGGAAACAGTTCAATAAGAAGGCGAATTCGAGTTCCTCGGGTTTTGCGAGTTCTGGTTCTGGCAGTGTTTCAGGCAGCATGTCTTGTGGATAGTGCGGAGGAAGGCATCCGACTTCATAGTGTCGTGGAGTTCAGGGGTTTTGCCATAACTGTGGACAGCCCGGACATTTTCAGAGAGTATGCCCTTTGTTGAGGGGTCAGTCTTCAGTTCCTTCACAGCAGGGATCAGCTGGTGGTTCTTCTCAGAGACCGCAGTTTCCTGCCCCTACCCAACGATCTGGATTCCAACCCCTGGAGCCTTCTAGGTTTGGAGCACCTTCGAGACCCCAGTTCCAGATTCCACAGCAGGCTCAGGCAAACGCTTTGACGAGAGAGCAGGCTGAGGAGACACCTGCCATAGTGATCGTACGTACATGCTCTATTTTCGATTATCCTGCAAGAGTTCTATTTGACACTGGTGCATCACACTCTTTTATTTTTGAGTTGTTTATGTGTGAGCATGGTTTGAGTTCTTCCCCATTGTGTGATATTGTTTCCGTGTCTATCCCTGCTGGTGTGAATCTGTGGTCCCGTGAAGTGGTGTTGGATTGTGTACTTCGATTTGATGAGCACGTTTTGGTGTCCAATCTGATTGTTTTGGAAATCAGATATTTTGATTGCATCTTGGGAATGGATGTATTGTCTAGCTATAAGGCTACTGTTGACTGTTTTCATGGTGTGGTGAGATTTTTCCCTGATTCGGGTGAGAAGTGGGAGTTCTACGGTGCTGATTCGCGCTTGAAGATTCCACTGGTGTCCGCCATGAAGATGCTTAGCCTGCTATCGCTGGATAATACTGGATTTATGATTTATGCGCTTGACATTTCCCAAGAGCCACGATTGGAGTTGAGCGATGTTCCGATCGTCCGAGAGTTTCCCGATGTGTTCCCGGATGAGATTCCTAGATTCCCTCAGAGACGTGAGATCGACTTCAGTATCGAGTTGGTGCCCGGTACCACCCCGATTTCTAGAGCTCCGTATTGGTTAGCGCCCGCAGAGTTGAAAGAGCTGAAGGATCAGTTGAGAGATCTCTTGGATAAAGGCTTCATCAGACCGAGTATGTCGCCTTGGGGAGCTCCGATTCTTTTTGTGAAGAATAAAGATGGGTCTATGAGGATGTGCGTGGATTTCCGACAGTTGAATAAGGCGACGGTGAAGAAAAAGTATCCCTTGCCGAGGATTGATGACTTGTTCGATCAGTTGCAAGGATTGATCGTATACTCGAAGATTGATTTACGCTCTGGTTACCACTAGTTGCGGAATAGAGACGCTGACGTGGTGAAGACAGCTTTTCGGACTCGATATGTGCATTATGACTTTCTTGTCATGCCGTTTGGGTTGACGAATGCCCCAGCTGTGTTCATGGATTTGATGAATCGCGTCTTTAGCAAGTACATCGATCGGTTCGTGATCGTCTTTATAGATGACATCCTAGTGTATTCGAGGAGCATGAGGGAGCATAAGGAGCACCTTAGATTGGTGTTGCAGAGATTGAGAGACTCGCAATTGTACGCCAAGTTCAGCAAGTACGAATTTTGGCTAGATAGAATTATCTTTTTGGGTCATGTGATTTCGACGCAAGGGATTTCGGTGGATCCGAGTAAGGTCGAAGCAGTTCTTAACTGGGAGAGACCTAGGAACGTTTTCGAGATCCGCAGCTTTTTGGGATTGGCTGGCTATTACAGGCGTTTTATCGAGAAGTTCTCTTCTATAGCCAGGCCAACGACTCAATTGACTCAGAAGGATCGGAAGTTCATTTGGACTGACGAGTGCGAGTTCAGTTTTCAGACGTTGAAGGAGAAGTTGACTTCTGCTCCTGTTTTGGCTCTACCGTCTGGATTCGGAGGATTTGTTGTGTGCTCCGATGCTTCTCTCAATGGTTTGGGATGTGTTCTGATGCAGAACGGGTACGTGATTGCCTATGCATCTCGACAGTTGAAGCCTCACGAGACGAAGTACCCTGTTCATGATTTGGAATTGGCTGCGATAGTGTTTGCCTTGAAGATTTGGCGACATTATCTGTATGGTGAAGAATTTGTGGTGTACACCGACCACAAGAGCCTGAAATATATCTTCACGCAGTCTGATCTGAATATGAGGCAACGATGATGGATGGAATTGCTCAAGACTTTAACTGTGAGATTCAGTATCAGCCTGGGCGGATGAACTCAGTAGCAGATGCTTTGAGTAGGAAGACCTAGCCTGCGATGATTTCGTTTTTGAATATCTCAAAAGTCTACGAGAAGTTGAGTACTTCTGGTTGGTGATTTCAACTGGGTGATCAGTACTTTATGGTTTCCTCGATCCAAGTAGAACCGCAGATTGTGAGTGACATCAGGGAGGCGCAGAGGACTGATCCATATATTCAAGTTGAAGATTAAAGCCCGAAGTGGTCAGTCTGATGATTTCTCCGTTACTTCTGATGGATGTTTGAGATTTAGAGGAAGATTAGTGGTTCCGAACTTGATCGACTTGAAAGAGACCATTCTGAACGATGCGCATTGTAGCCGGTATAGTGTGCATCCGGGCGAGAGAAAGATGTATCATGCCTTGAAATCTCACTACTGGTGGGAAGTCATGAAGAGCGACATCTCTGGTTTTGTTGCTAGATGTCTGAATTGCCAGCAGGTCAAGGCTGAGAGGATGAGACCTGGTGGGTTGCTACAGAGTTTGGAGGTGCCCCAATGGAATTGGGAGCACATCGCCATGGATTTTGTGACTCATCTACCTCGATCGAGTAGGGGATGCTATGCGATTTGTGTGGTGATTAATAGACTTTCGAAGTCAGCCCATTTCATTCCCTATGATGTGAGGTGTTCGACGAAGAAAATGGCGAAGTTGTACATCGACCATGTGGTTAGATTGCATGGAGTTCCTGTTTCGATAGTGTCTGACAGAGATCCAAGGTTCACTTCTCGTTTTTGGAAGAGTCTGCAAGCAGCGATGGGTTCGAGATTGGCTTTGAGCACAGCCTATCACCCACAGACAGATGGTCAATCTGAGCGGACCATTCAGAATTTAGAGGATATTCTGCGGGCAGTCGTGATGGATTTCAGTGGTGGCTGGCAGGATTCCTTGTCCTTGGTTGAGTTTTCGTACAACAACAGCTACCAGGTGACTATCGAGATGGCTCCATTTGAGGCTTTGTATGGTCGAAAATGCAGATCTCCGATTTGTTGGGAAGAATTTGGTGAGAAACAGCTTTCTACCCCTAAATTTGTGCAGCATATGAAAGATCAGATTGATTTGATTCGAAGTAGAATGAAGGCTGCACAATATAGATTTACCAGCTATGCTAACCGAAGACGTCGACCGTTAGAGTTTGAGGTTGGCGATCGTGTGTTTCTTAAGATTTCTCCTTTCAAGAGCGTGATGAGGTTTAGATTTAAAGGCAAATTAGCTCCTAGATTCGTTGGTCCCTTCGAGATTGTTGAGCGGATTGGACAGTTGGCTTATAGATTGAGGCTGCCCGATGAATTAGCAGAGATGCATGACGTTTTTCATGTGTCAATGTTGAGGAAATATGAGCCAGATCCGTCCCATGTGTTGAGAACCGACGAAGTTGAGCTAGATACTGCCTTGAGCTATGTATAATATCCGGTGCAGATTCTGGATAGGAAGGATAAGAAGCTGAGGAACAAAGTGATTCCGTTGGTGATGGTGCAATGGAGTAAGCATGGCCGAGAAGAAGCTACCTGGGAGGTTGAGGAGAAGATGAGACAGGACTGGCCTCATCTGTTTGAGCACTGATAGTGCGAATTCCAGGTAATTTCTAAGCTTTGATTGAGCTTGTTTAGTTGTTGGTGATTGATTTGATGATTTGTTTTTTCTGCCCATGAGTTTGCCTTTGATTTCGAGGACGAAATCTCTTAAGATGGGGAGAATGTGAGGAATCATATTTTAGATTTGTGATTAATCGAATTGATTTGGGATTTGTCGCGTAGATTTTGAGGGTGTTGCGAGAGAACTGATTCCAGTAGAATTCAGGCGTTAGTGTTCAGCTTTAGTAGTTGGTGAAGTTTGATCAGTCGTTGATGGCACGGGAGTAATACGCCGTCGTTTCGTGAAAATCAGACGTAGCGCTAATGCAAGATAATCAGACGTAGCGCATTTCAGACGTCAGCGCAAGTCAACAGTACTGTAGCGAGCGAATAATGCGTCGTCTTTTTGCTATTCAGTAGTAGCGCTTGAAGAGGAATCTGCTGGAAGCTGAGGCACGGGTGCGAGGATTAACGAGAACACGACACGTGTTGGTCAACCTTTTAGTGTTGACTGCTGATTGTAGCGCTATCAGCTGTTGGTTTGAGGAACCAGTCGTTGATGTGATACGACGTCGTTTTGATAAGTTGGAACGCAGCGTTTTGGGTGTAACGCTTTGTGATCAGCTGTTGGCAGCGAGGATGACGTATCCCCGATGCGAATTCGTTTTGTGTAGTTACGCTTTAGCGTATTTCAGCTGTTGGTTGTTTCTAAAGAAATCTGTCATCAGCTGTTGGAGCGCTGCGGTGTCATTTTGATTAGTTGATGCGGCGTCGTTTTATTTAGTTGGAACGGTGTCGTTTTGATGTTCCTTTGTGAATGCAACGTCTGATGGTTGCTGCTGGTTTTGTTGAGAGGAAAAGCTGGTTTCTGTTGTAAGATTCCTACTGTATCGACGTCTGATAGATTGAATCAGCAGCTGTTGATTGGAGCTATATAGACAAGTGTTGATTGACACTTAGAATTATTCTGAACCCGATAATTCTTATCTCCAACTTCAAACCCTCGTTTTAGCTACTGTTCACCAAACGTTTCTTCCCTAGATTTCTGTCGATTCCAGCCTTTGTTTTCGATGATTTTGGTGGCGCTGGATTCCTTTTGAGTTGCTCTTCCGATTGTTACCCATTTGAGGCTGTAGAACGACCTTAGAGAGGATCGCGAAGTTGCTGTTTTATTTGTGTAGTGGAAACCTATAGTTCTTCCGCTAGTTTCAGCTGTTGGGTAAGAATTTCCTACTGTTCTAAGCATAGTATTAGCTGCTAGTACTTTGTTTAGAGGTAGAACCAGAGTTGGGTTCTAGACCGTGGGAAATTATGTGTAGAGGTTCTGATCTGAACTGAATATGAGATAAGTATGAGTTCCTTAACATATTTGAGGTTCAGGATAGCTTCTGCCGTGGTTGAGGAAGCCAGGTGACAGCTGATTTGCGCTGGTGGATCGCCGTGACCTTGTTTAATCTGTTGAGGTAGAAATCAGCTGTTGAAGGTACGAATTGAGCAGATTTAACAGCTTTGAGCGTGGACATGGCTGTGATTGATGTTATGAAATCTGCTGATGTGATTCTGTGATTTTACGTGATACAGTTTGTTGAATTGTTTGAGTTGTACATTCTGTTTTCACGTATTGAATTGTATGCATTGAGAATTGAATATTGATTTGTCATACATGCATACATCTTGAGCCTGATTGACAGATTGATTGATGACCTGATTGAGAGCCACGTTGTGACTGACCGACAGATGTGTTGTGCCTGAAAACTCCAACGCTATCATCGGAGTGGTGACTGCCGGATTCGAGCGTCTACCACCGAGCTGTGATGGGCTGACGGGCTCTGAAGATCACAGACCTATGATTTCCCCGGTTGATACACCGTGCGTGGTATAGAGGCTCGACTGAGATGATTTGCCAGTTGATACACTGGTCTAGCTATCCGATCCTTGATAGCCCTCATGCATTGCATAGCATCGATTATAGCATATTGCATGATTAGCTGTTTTGATAGCTCTTCGTACTGAGGCTTGACCTCGTATTTGTTTTCCTGATTTTGTGTTGTTTGGATCTGTGTTACCCATTTGTAGGATCTTCAGGTAACCAAGCTGGACCTGGTGGAGTTCCAGCTGATCGATCCCCGTTTCCTTGAGTCCCAGTTTAATAGCTCTTCGTACTGAGGCTTGACCTCGTATTTGTTTTCCTGATTTTGTGTTGTTTGGATCTGTGTTACCCATTTGTAGGATCTTCAGGTAACCAAGCTGGACCTGGTGGAGTTCCAGCTGATCGATCCCCGTTTCCTTGAGTCCCAGTTTATTTTATGATATGTATTGAATCGCGGGATGCCTCGTTTTATTGTATTGGGGATCTGTATTTGATTTGAGATTTGTTGTTACCTGTTTTGTATGAGTTTGAGTCAACTCGTATTTTGATTATGAATATTTTGACTGATGATTTTGAGTTCAGGCCCAAATGATTTCGAAAAAAAATATTTTTAAGCCATGTTATGCTTCCGCTATTATGCGCTTATTTGTGCTGTAATCTTGAGTGATTAGCACGGGGCCTGACATACTCCTTGCCCAGACTTGTAAGCTCTATCACCACAGCACTGAATCGCTCATCAAACTCTGCCATTGTTTCGCCCTCTTGCATCTTGATAGATTCATATTTCTGTTGGGCCATAGTCAACTTGTTTTCCTTGGTCTCATCATTTCCTTCACAGATCTGAAGCAGCTTTTCCCAAATTTCCTTTGTTGTGGCACATGTTTTGATTTTTCTGAACATGTTTTTATCCAGCGTCTATACAAAATGTCTCTGGCCACGTTGTCCAAGTTTGCCTTCTTTTGATCCTCATTTGTATACTCAAATCTGCTTTTCTCCAGAAACTGAGGTTCGCCACCAGATATCGCAATAGCAGTATTAGGCTTCATTATCTTCATGGGACGATCTATGATAATAGATGTACCACATGTCATCATCTTGAGCAGCCAAATGCGCTTGCATCCTGATCTTCCAATCGTCATAGTCTTCCTTCGAAAACATAGGAATCTTGTTATGTGAGGTAGACATATTGAAATATAAAGCGTAAGGACAAACTTTTCAATAACTGAGATGTGCAGGCTCTGATACCAATTGATAGGATCAATATGGATCGAAAAACAGGTCTACGAGTTCAGAAGGGGGGGGGGTAGAATGAACTCCTTGGATTTTAATTTTTGAAACCTTTTAAAACAGATTTTCCAAGCGCCTCGCTTAACTCAGATCTGTGTTACCAGATCTGAGATATCTCAGTTCCAAGTCTGATTTCTCGACTAACAGTAAATGTGCTGAAATAAGTCGATTAATCAGTGAACAATATAAATAAAAATAAATGCGATAAGTAAAAGTAGGGTTCAGAGATTTATTTCTGGAAGTTCGGATCCGAAGATCCTACGTCTCCCCTCCTTCCTTTGCTGGAAGGTTCCACTAGAAGACCTTGATGTTTACAGACGCTATATACACCCAATCACCGAGCCTCGCTCCAGGTGAACTCCTAGCAACTCCAAACTATGCAGATAACACTGCTGGTTATAATGAAATGATTTTCTCAAACGGATTCACGTAGTACGTTTTTTACAGACTCAATCTGAATATTACAACGAAATACGATATAGTGAGTACTGTAAATCTTCTGGTTCTTTTATCAACAAGAACTGTTTACAAATGTAAACCATAAGATATCTCGAAGATTAAATCTATGAAGGCTTGAGCTTTGAAGTTCTTCGAGATTTGAATACTGGAGTTAGAATATATTTCAATGTCGAGTTCCAGAGAATATGTGAGAGCAGAGAGAACGTCGTGAATAGCAGTAAATTGATCGAGATGCGCAGAGAGCTTCTTCATTTGAAATCTTCAGCTATATATACTCTTTGTTCTCAACGGTCAATAAATGTAGCCAGTAGAGATAAGCTCCTTTGTATATCTTCATTGTATCATAGCATTTAATGCTCCATTAATGCCTATGCAAAAGGTACACTGCGCTTGTCAGGGCTAAATAGACTTGTATTTCAAAGTGGGTAAACATCGTATCAAACATTCTGCGTACCATGCAAATTTGCCCAAAATAGCTCTGATTTGTCTCCTTAATTCCAGGCTTTTGTACGATTAAATCATGACCGTTGATCCTTATCAAATAATCCTTTAATAATATCTGAAGGAATTCGAAGCTCATAGAAATATGATAAAAGTCACTCTCTTTATGTTTCACATAATATCTGAAATATCACTGTTGCTCTGTCACATCTGATAACTTGGAGATATCTGAAACACTTGGATACGTCTGAATACATGGAGATATCTGAAATATCTGAGACATCTGAAAGACTCTGAGACTGAAATATCTCATCTAATCATATATACTCGAGGACATCTGAATACTCAAAGACATCTGAATACTCGAAGACATCTGAATCACGTCTGAATACTTTCAACTCTAAAAGATCTGACCCGATATCTGAATTAACCGTCCCGACAACTCAACTGATCCAAATACCCAAATCTGATTGAATACACAAATCTGTCTGATATCTGAATATCTGAAATCACTCTACTCTAAATACATATCTGATAACCACGATGTTTGACTATCCAGATTTGATCCTTAAATTCAGTTCTTCTCATTATTTTTGTTATCACCAAAACTTATAAATTTTATCTTAACAGATAGTGACCTGATGATCTATCGAACTACCCTCGTTCGGACTTTCCAAGTGGTTATCATTTGTCAAGTGGATTCGGAGGTCTTGGTTGTACAGCTTAGTCCTTATTACTCGAAACTTCATTGAGACTCTACATGATAGGTGCCTCACTTTGACTCGTTTACCGACTTCGTTGGGGTCATCAGGTGGCGGGATTGGGTGAGATCCCGATGCATGTAGGATTCGATGCTTCGTTATCGAGAATTCACCGCTCGCCCTTGTGTGTGGATATCCTATGTTATCTGAGGAGATAATAGAGTGATAAATATCTGGCCAGAGTACTAGATGTGCTTTAGGTAAATGAGTTTACCTAGTAGCACATGCGATGTCGCTATTTGATCTCCAAGATGTATACGTGGCTATCGAATCTCTAGCGACTCTCGATTTACAAATGGTTGTTGATTCGGTCGATGTCACGCCTCGAGATCGAGACTTATGACATCGGTAATATTAAACAATTATAAAATTGTAAAACATTAAGCCTCATAGTATAGCTCAAAACCAGTCTATTACATAACCAAAATATAATTGTTTTTACATCTGAAAATCAAAGTCTGAATAATAGAGTGCGGAAGCGAAAATTCAATTAAAAAAAAGAAAAGCAGAATCTTCACCAGCCCCAGAACAGCTCTTGTTCCTCTTCTTCAACATGTTCTTCGTTCTTATCTGGGTGGAGAAGTAAGGGGTGAGTGTTTGGAAAAATACTCAGCAATTGGGGGATACCATTCGAGCATACAACATATACATATACATATACATGATAACAGATTTCAGAACAGAGCATATACAGAACAGAGAACTTGTACAGGTAGCACTAATAGTTACTTCGTTTCTATGGTTTACTGATCAGTCCCTAATTTTTACTCCTCTAAGGGTCGAGGCCATAGTTACACCACGTAACTCAGAGTGCGGAATATTCCGTAGACCCATATTACAAAAGAAACATTAGTCCTAAAACAGAGCTTAATTCATATCATGAACTTGACACAAAACGGAATTGGATGAGAAACAAGTGCTCGAACAGTAATTTAAAACAGAACTTAGCATGAACAATATATTTGATATTTGAAACGAATATATATAACAAATCCCACTTACTGAATCTGAAATCTATGTGGTTCAAAGTGCAGGAAATGTTCAGCTCTTTGCAAATCTGATGCACGAAACCTGATGAACTTCGTAGAACGCTCGGTTACAACTTGTGCAGGGTTTCAACGAGAGAGTTTACTGTATTTTTCTGAGGAATTTCGAAATGAATTTGGGGAATTATGCTGCCATCAGCTGGGTATTTATAGGTGCAGAAATGAGAGTCAAAAGGTTTGTCATTAAGGTCATAAATTCCTGATTTCATGGCCATTAAAATGGCTCTTACAAGAGCAAAGGTTTAGGCATTGATTTGGGTGATTTAATTGACCATTAATCCCTCTAATTTGGCAGTTACAATTGTGAAATTTGCTCTGTACGTGTGACGAAGCTTTCTGAAATTTGCGGGCGAAGTTTTCTTTACCAAAATCTGAATTTGCGTCGCCAAAATCTGAATTTCCTTAGTCGAATCTGAATTTCCTAGTCATAGCTGAGTTGACCTTTTCCAGAATCTGAGTTGACTGCTGACTATTCAGAATCTGAGTTGACTGCTGACTATCCAGTATCTGAGTTGACTGCTGACTATCCAGAATCTGAGTTCACTGCTGACTATCCAGAATCTGAGCTAACTGCTGACTATCCAGAATCTGAGTTAACTGCTGACTATCCAGAATCTGAGGTAACTACTGACTATCCGGAATCTTAGTTAACTGTTGACTATCCAGAATCTGAGTTGACCGACCAGAATCTAATTTGACCGCTGGCCGACCAGAATCTGAGTTGACCGACCAGAATCTGAGTTGACCGTCACGATTTTTTTTTGGAAGCTGATTTTCTGGGTTTTCACATCCCTCCATCCTTAAAAGAAGTTTCGTCCTCGAAACTTTGGTTATTTTGATCATCGAAAAGGTAGGGGTATTGACTACGCATCTTCTCCTCCATTTTCCACATGGCTTCTCGCTCGGTGTGGTTGGACCATTGGACTCTGACATATGGGATCGTTCTTCATCTAAGTACCTGATCCTTCGTGTCCATGATTCAAATTGGGAATTCTTCATTGCTCAGTCCTTGGGTCAAATTCCCTTCCACAAGGAGTGGTCCTTCATCGAGAACATGACTAGAATCCGTGATATATCTCCTTAGTTGTGAGACATGGAAGACATTGTGGATCCTTGACATATTGGGTGGTAAGGCCAGTCTATAGGAAAGTGTTCCTACTCTTTCCAAGAATTCAAAATGTCCGACATACCTGGGATTCAGCTTCCCGGCTTTATCAAATCAGACTATCCCTTTCATGGGAGAAACCTTGAGATACACTTTTTCACCTATCTTGAAGGTCAAGGGTCTTCTCTTTAAATATGCCCAACTCTTCTATCGATCCTGGGCTGCCTTCAGTCTTTCCTTTATGATGGCCACCTTCTTCACTGTCTCTGGAGGAGTTCAGGTCCTGTGATGGCCTTTTCTCCAACTTCATCCCAATACAGCGGCGATCAATATTTCCGTCCATAGAGGGCTTCATATGGTGCCATTCCTATGCTGCTGTGGTAGCTATTGTTGTATGCAAACTCTATTAGAGGCAGATGTTCATTCCAATTACTACCAAAGTCTAAGGTACATGTCCGCAGCATGTCTTCTAGGGTCTAGATGGTTCTCTCAGTTTGGCCATCTGTCTGCGGATGATAGGCCGTACTGAGGGTAACCTTACTTCCCATGGCTTCTTGGAAGCTCTTCCAGAAACGAGATACGAACCTTGGGTCCCTATTTGACAGAATGCTGGTTGGAACTCCATGCAATCTGACGATGTTATCCATGTACAAGAAAGCGAGTTTATCCAAGCCGTAGTTCATTCAGACAGGCAGAAAGTGCACAGACTTTGTTAACCTATCCATGATTACCCATATTCCATCATGGCCTAATCTTGTTGAGATTTCAAGATTTGTGATTAATCAGATTTTGGAGTAGGATTAGTCACGAGAATTAAGATTTTTGATTTCTGGAATTTCGAATTTTTGGTGAAATCTGATTTGAGAAATTCAGATCTCTAGTTGGAGTTGTCCAGATTTTAGTTCGGGATTATCGGGTGAGATCTGGTCATGAATTGGAGTGGAAGTGATGAAGTTACGATAGAAATCTGTTCTTCCTTAGCATTACGTGAAGTGCCACGAGAATTGAGTAAAAAGCTATCGTTTTGGTGAGATCTGGATAGTTGAGAGTGCAGCGTTCTTCCTTTCGCATTTTCAGATGTCAACGCTAGTCAATGGAACTGTAGCGGGTGATCGCTGGATTGAGAGATCTGGTTTCGTTGTATAGAATGCGGGTGATAGTTCGCGCGAAGAGATCTGCTGACGTAAGCAGATTTCACGTGCTAGTCAACATGTAGAGTTGACGTCTGCTGGAGCGCGCTTAGTGGAGAGATCTGTTTTGAGCGCTAGAGTTGTATACTGAGGAGAGATCTGTTTTGCTGTGCGACGTCGTTTAGCATTATGCATTGCTAAGGCGTAGAGATCTGTTGTGTTAAGCGCTAAGATCTATTTTGAGTGAAGCGACGTCGTTCCTTTAAGTTGCTGTGTCGTCGTTTTGGAGTCCTCAGCGTTTAGCGTGTTTTGTATTGCGCGAGAGAGAGATCTGGTGGTTGTTGGCATTGTGGAGAGATCTGCTTGAGCGATGAGATCTGTTTTATCGAAACGCTGTCGTTTTGATTTTAGCGCGAGCGTTTTGAATTAACGTTGTGAAGTCTGTTTGATTGTGAGCGTTGGATTGCGAAATCTGTTTGGCGCTATTTTGCGTTGTAGAGATCTGTTTTTGTCGGTGTTTGATTTAGACAGTAGCCATTGAATTGAGGAATAAATAGAAGTGTCGAATTACACTTAGAATATTTCTCAACCCGTCATTTCTTATCTTCTCTGTTGAAACCCTCGACTTGCTACTGTTCACCGTAGCTTTCCATCGTCGATTCCCGTTGCTTCCAACCTCTGTTTTTGATAATCTTGGTGGTGTTGAACTCCCCTAGCTTATCTCTTTCGATTTCTACCCATTTTAGACCTTGAATTAATGCTGAATCTGAAAGCGTGGAGTTGCCATCGTTCGAAGCTTTTGGAGAAATCTGTGCCGTGCGTTTCTCCTACGAGTTTAAGCTTTTGGGTGAGCATTCCTCGTTGTTTTGAACCTTACTTTTGTTGTTAGCACCTACGTAGATGTTTATAATTTGAGATCAGATCTGGCCGTAGGTGTTTAAGGGTTGATGTTTAGATTTGAGCTAAGATATTAGCTACCTTGCACAGATTTCAGTTCCAGGAAGCCTGCTGCCGTGAATTTTTGAACCAGGTGAAAGCTGGTTGCGTCGGCCGTGAGTTCTGCCGTGCTTTGAGTAATCTGTGAGGTAGAAATTGTGGAATTGAGGTACGAATTGAGCAGCCCTTAGCAGCTTTAGGCGTGAACATGCTGTGATTGATGCTGTGAGTCTTGCTGCTGTGAATTACGTGAATCAGTATGTTGAATGATTGAGTTACATTCTGTGTTACGTATTGTGCATTTTATGCATTGAGCATTGATATTGATTGGCATACATGCATACATATTGATCCTTTGACAGATTGATTTGATGACCTGATTGGGTGCCACGTTGTGACTGGCTGACTGATGAGTTGTGCCTGAAAAGTCCAACGCTATCATCGGAGTGGTGACTACCGGATTCGAGTGTCTACCACCGAGCTGTGATGGGCTGACGGGCCCCGATGATCACGGACCGATGATTTCCACCGGCTGATTGGCTGTGCGTGGTATTGAGGCTTGATTTGATTTGCCAGTTGATGGACTGGTCTATCGATCCGATTCTTTGATAGACCTCATGCATTCATGACATTGATTTATAGCATGTTGCATGTTTAGCTGTTTTGATAGCTCTTCGTACTGAGGCTTGACCTCGTATTTGTTTTCCTGCTTTGTGTTGTTTGGGTCTGTGTTACCCATTTGCAGGATCTTCAGGTAGCCAGGCTGGACAGAGT
>KQ993014.1:54868-92706 GCA_001598015.1 Dorcoceras hygrometricum
AGAGTTTTGATTTGATTTTTGATTGACTCTGTGACTTATGTGATTATTATCTGCCTTGATGTTATATCTGTTGTTAGCCTTACCTCTAGACTTGTGTAGATGCCGCCGAGGAGAGGTAGATCTAGACGTTCCGCTGAGGGGTCTAGGGCTCCAGATAGTGACGAGGATGTTCATCGGGTGGATGATGTGACTCGAAGGATAGGTGAGATGGAACTAGTTTTAGCTCGATTTCAGCGTACGAACCCTCCGACGTTTGCTGCTACTGAGGGTGGCGCGAAAGCTGAGGCTTGGCTAGTCCAGATGGAGGAGTTATTCGATACCTTGGAGTATGCTCCGGAAAAGAGATTGAATTTAGCAGTGCTGCAGCTGCGGGATGACGCGCAGCGTTGGTGGAGAGGTACTTCTAGGATGCTACGTGATAGTGGGGCGGTGATCACCTGGGAGGGCTTCTGTGAGGCGTTCCGTCAGGAGTATACCCCGGAGTCCTATTTCGCCAGCCGAGAGCGAGAGTTCGACAACCTCAAGCAGGGTAACATGCGAGTGGCCGAGTATGCGAGGCAGTTTTCTGTGCTTTTGGTGTACATGCCACATGTAACGAACCAAGAGCGGATGAAGAGGAACAAATTCTTGAAGGGCTTGAGACCTGATCTTTACCGGATGGTGTTGTCTGGGTCCCCGGTGACCTTTATGGAAGCTGTGAACAATGCAGTTAATATTGAGGAGAGTTTGATGGATCCCGAGGCTCCGGTACAGCAGACGACTGGACGTGCTTCTCATCCAGTGCAGGCTGTGTTGCAGTCGTATCAGTCTCCTCAAGGGTCACAGCAGTCGAGTCGCCAGCAGTTCCGACCTCGAGGAAAGCAATTCAAGAAGAAGAGCCACTCGAGTTCCTCTGGTTCCGTGAGTTCTGGTTCTGGCAGTGGTTCTGGCGGCAGATTTTGTGGACAGTGCAGAGGGAGACATGAGACTTCACAGTGTCGTGGAGTTAGAGGACTTTGCCATCTTTGTGATCAGCCGGGACATTTCACTAGGGCGTGTCCTTCGATAGGAGGACGGTCTTCTGGACAGTCACAGCAGGGTTCCGCTGGTGGTTCTTCGCAGCGACAGCAGCCTTTCGCTCAGTCCCAGCGATCATGATTTCAGCCTCGTGAGCCATCTAGGTTTGGAGGACCCTCCCGACCTCAGTTTCAGATTCCACAGCAGGCTCAGGCGAATGCTTTGAACATAGAGCAGGCTGAGGAGACGCCTGGCATGGTGATTGGAGGTACATGCTTTATATTTGATTATCCTGCGAGAGTTCCTTTTGACACTGGTGCATCACATTCTTTCATATCTGAGTTGTTTGTGTTTGAGCATGGGTTGAGTTCATCCCCATTGTGTGATGTCGTGTCTGTGTCTACTCCTGCTGGTGTTAGTCTGTGGTCCCGAGAGGTAGTGATTGATTGTCTGATTAGATTTGATGAGCATGTTTTGGTCTCCAATCTGATTGTTTTGGGGATTAGAGATTTTGATTGTATCTTGGGGATGGATGTGCTGTCTAGCTATAAGGCTACAGTTGATTGCTTCCATGGTGTGGTGAGATTTCGCCATGATTCAGGTGAGAAGTGGGATTTCTACGATGCTGATTCGTGTCCGAAGATTCCGCTAGTTTCCGCCATGGAGATGTTTAGCCTGCTATCGCTAGGTAACGTTGGATTCATGATCTACGCGCTTGACAGTTCCCAAGAGCAGCGATTGGAGTTGAGCGATATTCCGATCGTTAGAGAGTTTCTCAACGTGTTTCCAGATGAGATTCCTGGATTCCCTCCGAGACGTGAGATCGACTTCAGTATCGAGTTGGTGCCCGGTACTGCCCCGATTTCTAGAGCTCCGTATCGGTTGGCGCCAGCAGAGTTGAGAGAACTGAAGGATCAGCTGAGAGATCTCTTGGAGAAAGGATTCATAAGACGGAGTATGTCGCCTTGGGGAGCTCCGATTCTTTTGTGAAGATAAGGATGGATCCATGAGGATGTGTGTGGATTTCAGACAGTTGAATAAGGCAACAGTGAAGAACAAGTATCCTTTGCCGAGGATTGATGACTCGTTCGATCAGTTGCAGGGATCGGTCGTGTACTCGAAGATTGATTTGCGCTCTGGTTATCACCAGTTGTGGATTATAGACGTTGACGTGGCGAAGACAGTTTTCCGGACTCGATATGGGCATTATGAGTTTCTTTGTCATGCCGTTTGGGTTGACGAATGCCCCAGCTGTGTTCATGGATTTGATGAACCGAGTCTTCAGCGAGTATATTTATCGGTTCGTGATCGTCTTCATTGATGATATCCTGGTGTACTCGAGGAGCTTGAGAGAGAATAAGGAGCATTTGAGACTGGTGTTGCAGCGATTGAGAGACTTGCAGCTCTATGCTAAGTTCAGCAAGTGTGAATTTTGGCTGGACAGAATTATCTTTTTGGGTCATGTGATTTCAGCACAAGGAATTTCGGTAGATCCGAGCAAGGTCGAAGCATTTCTTAACTGGGAGAGACCTAGGAATGTTTCTGAGATTCGTAGTTTTTGGGTTTTGCTGGCTATTATAGGCGTTTTATCGAGAAGTTCTCTTCGATAGCTAAGCCTCTGACTCAATTGACTCAGAAGGATAAGAGATTTGAGTGGACTGATGAGTGCGAGAACAGTTTCCAGACGTTGAAGGGGAAGTTGACTACTGCTCCTGTGTTGGCTCTACCGTCTGGATCCGGAGGATTCGTGGTGTGCTCTGATGCTTCTCTCAATGGTTTAGGGTGTGTTCTGATGCAGAACGGGCACGTGATTTCCTCTGCGTCTCGACAGTTTAAGCCTCACGAGACGAGGTACCCTGTTCACGATTTGGAGTTGGCTGCGATAGTGTTTGCCTTGAAGATTTGGCGACAATATCTTTATGGTGAAGAATTTGTGGTGTACACCGACCACAAGAGCCTGAAATATATCTTCACGCAGTCAAATTTGAACATGAGGCAGCGACGATGGATGGAATTGCTCAAGGACTTTAACTGTGAGATTCAGTATCAGCCTGGGCGGATGAACTCAGTTTCCGACGAATTGAGTAGGAAGACCCAGCATGCGATGCTTTCGTTTATGAGTGTCTCGAAAGTCTATGAGCAATTAAGTACTTCTGGTTGGAGATTTCAGCCGAGCGATCAGTACTTCATGGTTTCTACGATTCAGGTTGAGCCACAGATTTTGCATGACATCAGGGAGGCGCAAAGGACTGATCCCTATGTCCATGAGTTGAGGATTAAGGCCCAGAATGGTCAGTCTGATGATTTCTCCGTTTCTTCAGATGGATGTTTGCGTTTTCGAGGGAGATTAGTGGTTCCGAACCTGATTGATTTGAAAGAGACCATCATGAATGAAGCGCATTGTAGTCGGTACAGTGTGCATCCGGGCGAGAGGAAGATGTATCATGCCTTGAAGTCTCACTACTGGTGGGCAGGTATGAAGAGCGACATCTCTGGTTTTGTTGCTCGATGTCTGAATTGCCAGCAGGTCAAGGCTGAGGCCTGGTGGATTGCTGCAGAGTTTAGAGGTGCCCCAATGGAATTGGGAGCACATCGCCATGGATTTCGTGACTCATCTACCTCGATCGAGCAGGGGATGTGATGCTGTTTGGGTTGTGATTGATATACTTTCGAAGTCCGCACATTTCATTCCCTATGATGTGAGGTGCTCTATGAAGAAAATGGCGAAGCTGTACATCGACCATGTGGTTAGATTGCATGGAGTTCCGGTTTCGATAGTGTCCGACAAGAGGATATGCTGCGTGCAATTGTGATGGATTTCAGTGGTGGCTGGTAGGATTCGCTATCCTTGGTTGAGTTTTTGTATAACAACAGCTACCAGGTGACTATCGGAATGGCTCCGTTTGAGGCGTTGTATGGTCGAAAGTGCAGATCCCCGATTTGTTGGGAAGAAGTTGGTGAGAGACAGCTTTCTACACCGGAGTTTGTTCAGCACATGAAGGATCAGATTGATCTGATTCGGAGTAGAATGAAAGCTGCTCAAGACCGTTTCTCTAGCTATGCTAATAGAAGACGTCGACCGTTAGAGTTTGAGGTTGGCGATCGTGTGTTTCTCAAGATTTCTCCTTTCAAGAGTGTTATGCGATTCAGTTTTAAAGGCAAATTGGCTCCCAGATTCGTTGGTCCTTTCGAGATTGTTGAGCGGATTGGACAGTTGGCTTATAGATTGAGGCTGCCCGAGGAGTTAGCAGCGATGCATGATGTGTTTCATGTGTCTATGTTGAGAAAATATGAGCCAGATCCGTCCCATGTTTTGAGAACCGACGAAGTTGAGCTGGATTCTGCCTTGAGCTATGTTGAATATCCGGTGCAGATTCTGGATAGGAAGGAGAAGCAGCCGAGAAACAAGATAATTCCGTTGGTGATGGTCCAATGGAGCAAGCATGGCCGAGAAGAAGCAACCTGGGAAGTTGAGGAGAAGATGAGACAAGACTGGCCTCATCTGTTTGAGCACTGATCATGCAGATTTTTCCAGGTAAATTTCTGATTTTAGCTTCGAATTTGAGTAGCTGCTTGTGTTGATTTGAATGTTTGATTGTTTTGCCCTGGTTTTCCTTTGATTTCGAGGACGAAATATCTTAAGGTGGGGAGAATGTGAGGAATCAGATTTCAATATTTGTGATTAATCAGATTTTGGAGAAGGATTAGTCACGAGAATTAAGATTTTTGACTTCTGGAATTTCGAATTTTTGGTGAAATCTGATTTGAGAAATTAAGATCTCTAGTTGGAGTTGTCCAGATTTTAGTTCGGGATTATCGGGTGAGATCTGGTCGTGAATTGGAGTGGAAGTGATGAAGTTACGATAGAAATCTGTTCTTCCTTAGCGTTGCGTGAAGTGCCACGAGAATTGAGTAAAACGCTATCGTTTTGGTGAGATCTGGATAGTTGAGAGTGCAGCGTTCTTCCTTTCGCATTTTCAGATGTCAACGCTAGTCAACGGAACTGTAGCGGGTGATCCTTGGATTGAGAGATCTGGTTTCGTTGTATAGAATGCGGGTGATAGTTCGCGTGAAGAGATCTGCTGACGTAAGCAGATTTCACGTGCTAGTCAACATGTAGAGTTGACGTCTGCTGGAGCGCGCTTAGTGGAGAGATCTGTTTTGAGCGCTAGAGTTGTATACTGAGGAGAGATCTGTTTTGCTGTGCGACGTTGTTTAGCATTATGCGTTGCTAAGGCGTAGAGATCTGTTGTGTTAAGCGCTAAGATCTATTTTGAGTGAAGCGACGTCGTTCCTTTAAGTTGCTGCGTTTTGATCTTAGCGCGAGCTTTTTGAATTAACGTTGTGAAGTCTGTTTGATTGTGAGCGTTGGATTGCGAAATCTGTTTGGCGCTATTTTGCGTTGCAGAGATCTGTTTTTGTCGGTGTTTGATTTAGACAGTAGCCATTGAATTGAGGAATAAATAGAAGTGTCGAATTACACTTAGAATATTTCTCAACCCGTCATTTCTTATCTTCTCTGTTGAAACCCTCGACTTGCTACTGTTCACCGTAGCTTTCCATCGCCGATTCCCGTTGCTTCCAACCTCTGTTTTTGATAATCTTGGTGGCGTTGAACTCCCCTAGCTTAGCTCTTTCGATTTCTACCCATTTTAGACCTTGAATTAATGCTGAATCTGGAAGCGTGGAGTTGCCATCGTTCGAAGCTTTTGGAGAAATCTGTGCCGTGCGTTTCTCCTACGAGTTTAAGCTTTTGGGTGAGCATTCCTCGTTGTTTTGAACCTTACTTTTGTTGTTAGCACCTACGTAGATGTTTAGAATTTGAGATCAGATCTGGCCGTAGGTGTTTAAGGGTTGATGTTTAGATTTGAGCTAAGATATTAGCTACCTTGCACAGATTTCAGTTCCAGGAAGCCTGCTGCCGTGAATTTTTGAACCAGGTGAAATCTGGTCGGCCGTGAGTTCTGCCGTGCTTTGAGTAATATGTGAGGTAGAAATTGTGGAATTGAGGTACGAATTGAGCAGCCCTTAGCAGCTTTAGGCGTGAACATGCTGTGATTGATGTTGTGAGTCTTGCTGCTGTGAATTACGTGAATCAGTATGTTGAATGATTGAGTTACATTCTGTGTTACGTATTGTGCATTGTATGCATTGAGCATTGATATTGATTGGCATACATGCATACATATTGAGCCTTTGACAGATTGATTTGATGACCTGATTGGGTGCCACGTTGTGACTGGCTGACTGATGAGTTGTGCCTGAAAAGTCCAACGCTATCATCGGAGTGGTGACTACCGGATTCGAGTGTTTACCACCGAGCTGTGATGGGCTGACGGGCCCCGATGATCACGGACCGATGATTTCCACCGGCTGATTGGCTGTGCGTGGTATTGAGGCTTGATTTGATTTGCCAGTTTATGGACTGGTCTAGCTATCCGATTCTTTGATAAACCATGCATTCATGACATTGATTTATAGCATGTTGCATGTTTAGCTGTTTTGATAGCTCTTCGTTCTGAGGCTTGACCTCGTAATTGGTTTCCTGCTTTTGTGTTTTGGGTCTGTGTTACCCATTTGCAGGATCTTCAGGTAGCCAGGCTGGACAGAGTGGAGGTTCAGCTGGTCGATCCCCTTTCCCATGAGTCCCAGTTATATTTATGATATGTACTGAACCGGGGGATGCCCCGTGTTGCTGTGTATTGGGGATATGTATTCGATTTGAATTGTAGTTGCTACCTGTTTGTATAAGTTTGAGTTAACTTATATTTTGATTATCGATATTTTGAATGTATGTTTTTACGTTCAGGCCCAAATGATTTCGAAAAATTTTTAAGCCCTTATTTTAGCTTCCGTGTTTATGCGTTTATTATGTGTTAATTGTGAGAAATTAGCACGGGGCCTGACACTTGTCTTCGGCAGACCTACTACAAAGTCCCTGGATATGTTTTCCCACTTCCACCCAGGAATTTCCAATGGTTGCAATAATCCTCCAGGTCTTTGATAATCTGCCTTGACTTGTTGGCATACGTGGCATCTAGCAACAAAATCAGTAATCTCTTTTTATCCCATTCCCCCAGAAGTATTCTTTCAAATCTCTGTACATCTTTGTACTCCCAGGGTGGATTGAGAACTTGGACTTATGTTCTTTAGACATCACTTCCTGACGGAGGTTATCGACGTCAGGCACACACAATCTCCCGTTCATCCAGATGATTCCCTTTTGGTCAACTCGAAACTCCGACTCCTTCCCTTGCTTGATTTGTTCCTTAAGTTGAGCTAGAGAAGGATCCCGATCCTGATTGATTTTGACCAATTATTTGAGACATGGTTGAGCTGAGAGTGAGGATAGTATCACCTTGTTCATGTTCTTTCGACTCAACGCATCGGCTACCTTGTTTGCCTTTCCAGGGTGGTAGTTTAATGTCAAGTCGTAGTCCTTTAAAATCTCGAGCCATCGTCTTTGCCTCAAAGTCAATTCTTTCTGAGTGAATATATACTTGAGACCACATGGTCGATGAATACTTCACATTTTTCTCCGTAGAGGTAGTGTCGCCAAATCTTTAGAGCAAAAACTACCGCCGCTAGCTCCAGGTCATGGGTTGGGTAGTTGTGTTCATGCGTCTTTAGTTGCCTTGAGGCTTAAGCAATTACTCTGCCATCTTGCATGAGTACATATCCTAGTCCTCCTTGCGATGCATCGCAGTAGATGATAAAGCTTTTGTCCTCTACGGGTAGCGTCAGAACACGGGCAGATGCAAGCTTTGTCTTCAGAGTTTTGAAGCTTGTCTCACATTCTTCGTTCCAGTTGATCTTGGAGTTATTTTAGGTGAGTCTGGTGAGTGGCAAGGCTATTGATGAGAAAACTTCTACGAACTTACGATAATAGCCAGCCAATCCCAAGAAGCTTCTAACTTCTGTCACTGTCTTCGGTATAGGCCAGTCCATGATGGATTCTACCTTCTTTGGATCCAACGCCTGCTTCAGAAATTATATGGCCTAAGAATTCCACACTTTTCAGACATAATTTGCACTTCTTGAACTTGGCGTACAGTTGTTTTTCCCTCAGGGTTTGAAGGGTAAGTCGAAGTTGCTCCTTGTGTTCCTCTTCACTTGGTGAGTACACGAGTATATCGTCTATGAAAACCACCACAAATTTGTCGAGGAATGGTTTGAATACCCAGTTCATGAGGTCCTGAAGGCCGCTGGTGCATTGGTTAGACCAAATGGCATCACCGTGAATTCGTAATGACCATATCTTGTTCTAAATGCAGTTTTGGGAACCTCCTCAGCCTTGATCTTCAGTTGGTGATAAACCAACCTCAAATCTAACTTGGAGAAGGTTGTAGCTCCTTTGAGTTGATCAAAGTGATCGTCAATTCTTGGAATAGGATACTTATTCTTGATTGTGATCTTGTTCAACTCTCTGTAGTCGATGCACAATCTCATAGTTCCATCATTCTTCTTGACAAATAACACTGGAGCTCCCCAAGGTGACACACTGGGTCTCATCTACTTTTTGTCTAGCAGTTCTTGTAGTTGATCCTTGAGCTCCTTGAGTTCTGCAGGTGCCATCCGGTAGGGTGACTTGGAGATTGGGGTCGTCCCTGGCACTAGGTTGAGTTCGAACTCAATTTCTCTGTCAGGTACTTTTCCAGGTAAGTCATCTAGAAACACATCTGCGAACTCTTACATCACTGGGATGTCTTCTATTTTGAGTTCGTCTCCATCTTTTACTTCGTAGATCATTGCCAAGAAAATTGTGGCTCCTGACTTCATGGCTGTCCATGTTTGGGCAGTAGAAAGTAGGGACTTTCGCTCCTTGTTCTTGCCATAGTATATAAGATCTTCTTGATCGGGGGTTTGGAGTTTCACACTCTTGTCCCGACAATCTAATAGTGCATGGTTCTTAGCTAGCCAATCCATCCCTAAGATGGCATCGAATTCGACCATGTTGAGTTGTATTAGGTTTGCAGAAAATGTATGGTTGTTTATGGATATCTCGCAGTTCCGATGGATCTTATGTGTTTCAATGGTAGCGTTGGTAGGAGTTGCTACTCTATATGGTTCACATAGAACTTCAGGCTCTAGTCCTAAATTCTTAGCAAATCTTCTAGATACGAACGAATGCGTAGCACCACAATCAAACAACACATAAACAGGCAGCTTGTTGATAAAAATGGTACCTGCCACCACGTCGCTGGCGTCTTCAGCTTCTTCCTGTGTCATTGCACATAGAACTTCAGGCTCTAGTCCTAAATTCTTAGCAAATCTTCTAGATACGAACGAATGCGTAGCACCACAATCAAACAACACATAAACAGGCAGCTTGTTGATAAAAATGGTACCTGCCACCACGTCGCTGGCGTCTTCAGCTTCTTCCTGTGTCATTGCAAACACACGAGCATTGGGTTTATCCTCCCTGGGCTTTGTCTTGTTCGGAGCCGCATTTCTCGATCCAGCCTTTGGACCTTGGTTTTTCGGACAATCCGCAATTCGGTGTCCCAGCTTTCCACACTTGAAGCATGCACCACTCTGGTTGCGACAGTCTCCACTATGACGGTAACCACAAGAGGTGCAAGTTGGCAACATTTGGTTATTTGGTGCAGGTGCTGAGCCGCGGTTGTTGAGGTTTGGCCGCTTGTTCTTAGGCCCACCGTGTGAAGTCTGAGCATTGAGGGGGCGTTTGTTCTTGTTGTCAGCTTCTCGCCTCTTTATGTCAGTTTCTACTCGGATTGCAGCTCCCATTAAGTCCTCAAAGCTTGTTGCTTGGTAGACTACAAGGGCTGACTGGATACGGCTATTCAGACCCTTCTTGAATCGGTGCATCCTTAGAGTATTATCTGCTATGATCGCGGGACATAGGTGGCAAATGAATTAAACTTTGAGGTATACTCTATTACCGACATTCTGCAGTCTGAGTGAAGGTTTCAAACTCGCTGAGCCGTTGCATTCTGACTTCCATGGGAAAGTATTGTTTCAAGAATGCTTCCCGAAACCTTTGCCACGTGATTTGTCCATTTGTAGTCATGGTTGGCTCGACTGCTTCCCACCATTTTCCAGCTTTACCGTCGAGGAGTGGTGTTACGACATCTACCTTGACAGTGTTTGGGACTTCCAGTAGTCGAAGTTGCGTTTCTATGTTTTTCATCCAAGTCTGGGCAACTTCAGCGTCAGGGCCCCCATCGAAGGTGGGGGCTTTGTTCTTGCCAAGGGACTCGTAGTAGTACTTAGTCCCACGAGGTGGAGGAGTAGGAGGAGGAGCTTGGTTGATGTTGGGGTTGACAAACCCTTGGAGAGTTGTGGCAACTATAGTAGCTATTGCCATCAGGTCTTCTCTGCTAAGACCAGTTCTGGAATTTGAGGATCCTTTGCCTCCATTGTTACTATCGCTTCTTTGGTTGCCTGCCATTTTCTTCCATAGGAAATCTTGCTAAGGATGGGTATGTATAAATGCAAAGAAATCAAGAATACCATATCATGAAGGGATAAGCAAATTTTGGATAGAAAATTGAATGGAATACAAATTCAGAAGGTAAAACACATTCTATTCCTCAACAATCTCTCCCTCGTCTAAAGGAATCTCCTCAATCTCTTCTTCTTCCGGTTCTTCCTCCCATTCATCGTCGAATGGAACAGGAGCACTGTTAGCTTCTTGCAGACCTTGGATTGTTTGGAGTAGGCCATCTTTCTCCTCTACCAGGGCCTCGATGATTAGGTGTTGCGCTTGGATCGAATCTTCGGCCGCTTGGATGCGAGCCTGAAACTTTTGATGACACTCCACATGGCTTTCTCTAGCCAGTTGCTTCTTTGCCTTCATCCTTCCAATATTCTTTGACATACTAAGACCTATCTCGGTGAGTCAGGCAATGGTCTTGTGTGAGGCTCCTAATGCTACTAGGGTACTCTCATGTTCTTCCTTTATAGTAGCTAACCATCGTCTCTCGATTGCTAGTTGGACCCTAAGATGCCTAATCATGCGGCTTTGGTTGTCCAGGGCAATCTGCTTCATACGAAGGGCAGTAGCAGCATGGGTACGGGGAGCAGAGGGGGCCATTTCCTAAAAATCGAAGATATTTCCAAAAATAGAAAGTTGTGAGATTATTCCATGAACTGCAAGTACTAACCATAGTGATTACAGAAAAGTTGACGGATCTGTAATCGGAGTTCTGTACAAGAAGTTATTAAATTTTCAAATCTTTCCAAAAATGGCAAAAACGCGATTTCGGGGGCCTAAACGAAGGAATTTGGCCGAAAAGAGGCTTATGTCACGAGCAAAGCTGGTGAGTATTGCTCCTTGGACCGTTTCGGAGAGGGTAGCACTGGTCCTATACCAAAATCTGAAAGTTCGTCCCGGACCTTGAAAACTTCAGATTTGGTTTTCCAGCCAGATTATGAACCTGGTGAGCTCTGATACCACTAAAATGTCACGCCTCGAGACCGAGACTCATGACATCGGAAATATTAAACAAATTATAAAATTGTAAAACGTTAAGCCTCATAGTATAGCTCAAAACCAGTCTATTACATAACCAAAATATAATTGTTTTTAAATCTGAAAATCAAAGTATGAATAACAGAGTGAGGAAGCGAAATTACATTAACAAAAATAAAAGCATAATCTTCACCAACCCCAGAACAGCTCTTGTTCCTCTTCTTCAACCTGTTCTTCGTTCTTATCTGGGTGGAGAAGTAAGGGGTGAGTGTTTGGGGAAACACTCAGCAATTGGGGGATACCATTCGAGCATACAACATATATATATACATATACAGGATAACAGATTTCAAAACAGAGCATATACAGAACAGAGAACTTGTACAGGTAGCACTAATAGTTACTTCGTTTCTATGGTTTACTGATCAGTCCTAATTTTTACTCCTCTAAGGGCTCGAGGCCATAGTTACACCACGTAACTCAGAGTGCGGAATATTCCGTAGACCCATATTACGACAGAAACATCAGTGCTAAAACAGAGCTTAATTCATATCATGAACTGACAAGAAACGGAATTGGATACGAAACAAGTGCTCGAACAGTAATTTAAAACAGAACTTAGCATGAATAATATATATATGATATGAAACGAATATATATAACAAAAGCCCACTTACTGAATCTGAAATTTGTGCGGTTCAAAGTGCAGGAAATTTTCAGCTCTTTGCAAATCTGATGCACGAAATCTGATGAACTTCGTACAGCGCTGGGTTACAACTTGTGCATGGTTTCAACGAGAGAGTTTACTGTATTTTTCTGAGGAATTTCGGAATGAATGTGGGGAAGTATGCTGCCATCAGCTGGGTATTTATAGGTGCAGAAATGGGAGTCAAAAGGTCTGTCATTAAGGCCATAAATTCCTGATTTCATGGTCATTAAAATGGCTGTTACAAGAGCAAAGGTTTAGGCATTGATTTGGGTGATTTAATTGGCCATTAATCCCTCTAATGTGGTAGTTACAATTGCGAAATTTGCTCTGTACGCATGAAGAAGCTTTCTAAAATTCGCGGGTGAAGTTTTCTTTACCAAAATCTGAATTTGCATCGCCAAAATTTGAATTTCCTTAGTCGAATCTGAATTTCCTAGTCATAGCTGAGTTGACCTTTTCCAGAATCTGAGTTGACTGCTGACTATCCAGAATCTGAGTTGACTGCTGACTATCCAGAATCTGAGTTAACTGCTGATTATCTAGAATCTGAGCTAACTGCTGACTATCCAAAATCTGAGTTAACTATTGACTATCCAGAATCTGAGTTAACTGCTGACTATCCAAAATCTGAGTTGACCAACCAGAATCTAAGTTGACCGCCGACCGACCAGAATCTGAGTTGATCGTCCCGATTTCTTTTTTTTTTGGAAGCTGATTTTTTGGGTTTTCACAGTCGGGATATTTGAGATGAAAGGACCATACTATACGCTGACCTTGACCAACTGGTTCTTGCAGACACTATCAGTGATACCTAGGTGATCATGGGGCGATGTTGCTAGGCGCTTTACCATGATCCGATGGGTAGTCCGAAAATATGTTTTCAGAGTCACAAAGAGTTGTGAGCCCACGGCTAGCTGCATCCCTGAACCATCAAGGGTCACAGGTTTCCCAATTCCCGTACGGATATTTTACACAGGTTTCCCAATTCCCGTACGGATATTGTACTCAAAATGTTGAATATAGTAGGAGAAAGTTTGGAAGTATGACTTCCTAAAAGTAGCTAAGGGAGTAGAACTTTCATATTTAGCTAATGAGATTAAACCTGCCATTATAGATTTAGTGGTCCGAAAATTTGATTTTACATCATAATAATCAGTTTTCTAAACTGAGTACATTGGTGATATCTGATCATCGATCGGTATTATGATGAGACCACAATCGAGGGAGTCGAAACGAATGTTCACAGTTTGAATTGAACCGAATATTCACAGTTTGAGTTGAACTGAATATTCACAGTTTGACTTGAACGAATGTTCACTGTTTTGTTCAAATCAAACCCTATCCCTCCTTCTATAAATATGGCAATGAGGAGACACTTTCAGAAGAGAGAAAGAAAAACCAACTTGATTATTGAATCATAACTCTCCTCTCCCCTCCCATTCACTATCAGCCTCCTCCCGCCGCCGCCTCCATCGTCGCTAGCCGTCGCTGCAGCGTGACGTCGGACCCCGTTCTGGCCGTCTTGGCGAGGAGATTCCGTTCGTGACAATTCGCTGTTATTTCTAGTGAAAGGCAACTGTGAGGACTAGAAATCTGTTAAGTAGGATTTAGTGGCTAATCAGCTTTTGAATTAAGATTTGTCGCGGAATTGTGATTGCTGAGTGTTCAGTTTTGGCGTAGAGTTGATCAGTTGTGAGTTGCTAGCTATCGGGTGAGATCAGCGTTTAATTTGGAGTTCAGTAGTTGCATTTTCCTATCGGGAAACGATTCCAGTAGTAATTCAGATTTGAGGTTCATCACTGGGAGAAGACAGGACAGCAGCGTCTTAGCGCGAGAATTTGTGAGCATTCAGATGTTGGTATTTAGCAGTGATGTAATCAGATGTCAACGCTAGTCAACGCAGCATTGAGGGTTTAGCGAGAAGCAGCTGTTAGCGTTAGCGAGCGTGTGCGAGAAGGTGCCATGTGGTAGTCAACACAGCTGAGTTGACCACTGGTGTTGTTAACGTAGTTCAACTGTTGCTAGTGTAAGATATCTGTTTCAGCTGTTGGAGTTATACTACGTCGTTTTGATTAGTTGATGCGACGTCATTTACTATATGAGTTATAAGGGCATTGGAATGTCTGAATTGTATCAGCAGAGGGCGAAAGCTGGATTCAGTTTTGAGAGGGCGTTTGCCTTAGCGTATGAGGATCTGAATTGAGGAGAACAGTAGTGACTTGAGGGATTTATATACCAAGTGCTGCTAAACACTTAGAGTATTTTCGACCCCGATATTTCTTATCTCCTTCTTCAAAACCCTCGATATATACTGTTCATTCGAACCCTTCTCCGATAAATTGCCGTCGATTTTCGTCGTTGTTTGGAGCGAGACTGGTGGCGTTGAGCTCGTCTTGAGTAGCACTTTCGATTATACCAGTTAAGTGGCTTGAATTGACGTTAGAGGAGAAGCGCGAAGAAGCTGTGAGTTTGTGTGTTCTCGTGACAGCTGAGTAGAGCAATCTCCTGCCCGTGTGAGCTTCTAGGTAAGTGATTTCGGCTTCTTTAAGCTTATTTTCAGTTGTTTGAGCCTGCGTAGACTTCAGATATGAGCTGATTTATGAGATGCTTTAACAGATTTGAGCTCCAGGGAAGTCCCTGCTGTGTTGGACGTGACCAGTGGAGGAAGCTGTTTGTGTAGGCTGGTATTTCCGTGCCTGAGTAGGATCTGTTGAGGTAGAATTTGAGAAATTGAGGTACGGGTTGAGTTGCTGTAAACAGCTATGAGCATGATCATGCCTATATTTCATTTTATTGAGATCTGTTTGAGATGATGCTGTGTTTACGTGAGCAGATGTTACCTTGTGTGGTTTATTGATGTTCTGTTTTCACGTATTGATATTGTATGCATTGAGAATTGATTATTGAATGGCATTCATGCTTACATATTGAGCCTGATTGATCGATTAAGAACCTGAGATAGTGCCACGTTGTGACCGACAGACAGATGTGTCGTGCCTGAAAGGTCCAACGCTATCATCGGAGTGGTGACCGACTGATTGGTTGTGTCTGAAAACCACCGAGCTGTGATGGCTCACAGGCCTAGTGATCACGAACCGATGATTTCCCCGGTTGATACACTGTGCGGGTATAGAGGCTCGATTGAGATTACTGCCAGCTGATTAGCAGGCCTTGTTGACCGATTCCTTTGACAGCCTCATGTATTTCATAACTTGAGATATATCATGTTGCATGATTTGCTGTTTTTATATAGCTCTTCGTACTGAGGCTTGACCTCGTATTTATTTTCCTGCTTTTGTGTTGTTTGGATCTGTGTGCCCAGTTGCAGGATCTTCAGGTAACCAAGCTGGACAGACTGGAACCCCAGCTGGTCGATCCCCATTTCCTTGAAGTCCTAGTTATTTTATTATGTATTGAACCAAGGGATGCCCTGCGTTTTTATGTATTGGGGATCTGTATCTGAATTGTTATTTGAGATTACCTGTTGTTGTATGAGTCTTGATTTAACTCGTATTTTGAATATGGCTATTTTGAAGATATGATTTGGTTCAGGCCCAACTTTATTTCGAAAATTTTTAGCCCTATTTTATGCTTCCGCATTTATGTGCTTAATTGTGCTATTACTCTTTGTTAATTAGCACGGGGCCTGACATTTTTGGTATCAGAGCTTAAACTGGGATAAGCTTGTTTTCCTTTGATCACACTCGAGTCTAGGCACAGAGTTTGGATTTGATTTTGATTGACTCTGTGGCTTATGTGATTATCTTACATGTCTCGGTGATTTATCTGCTCTTAGTTCCCTGAGAATTGTTTAGATGCTGCCGAGGAGAGGTAGAGGTAGGACTGCTAGACATTCCGTTGAGGATTCTAGGGCCTCGGATAGTGATGAGGGCATTCAGCAGAATATCCCTTTGCATCGTCGAGAGAGATAGGCAGAGGTAGAGGATGTGACGAGACAGATTGGAGAGATGGAGCTAGTCTTGGATAGGTTTCAATGGACGAATCCCCCTACGTTTGCGGGTGCTGAAGGAGGTCTGATGGCCGAGGGTTGGCTAGTTCAGATGGAAGAAGTGTTTGATACTTTGGAGTACGCTCCTGAGAAGAGATTGAAGCTAGCGGTGTTGCAGTTGAGAGATAACACGCAGCGCTGAGAGGTACTTTCTGTATCTTGCGTGAGAGTGGGGCTGTGATTACTTGGGAGAGCTTCTGTGCAGCGTTCTGAGAAGAGATTGAAGCTAGCGGTGTTGCAGTTGAGAGATAACACGCAGCGCTGAGAGGTACTTTCTGTATCTTGCGTGAGAGTGGGGCTGTGATTACTTGGGAGAGCTTCTGTGCAGCGTTCCAATAGGAGTATACCCCAGAGTCCTACTACAACAGTCGTGAGCAAGAGTTCGACAACTTGAAGCAAGGGAGCATGAAGGTGGTCGAGTATGCCAGGCAGTTCTCTTTGCTATTTATGTATGTTCCCCACGTAGCTAACCAGGATAGGACCAAGAGGAACAAGTTTCTGAAGGGTTTGAGGCCTGATTTGTTCCGGATGGTGTTGTCTGGTTCACCTGCAACTTATGCTAAGGCCGTGGATCGGGCTGTAGATATTGAGGAGAGTTTGTTGGAGGCACAGGCTCCGATTCAGCCGAAAGTGGGGCGCTCTTTTCAATCGGTGCCAGATGTGTCGCAATCGTTTCAGTCTCCTCAAGGATCGCAGCAATCGAATCGTCAGAGGTTCAAGCCACGAGGCAAACAGTTTAAGAAGAAGGCGCATTCGAGTTCCTCTGGTTCTATGAGTTCTCGTGGCAGTAGTTCTGGCGGTGCGTTTTGTGGAAAGTGCGGAGGGAAGCATGAGACTTCGCAGTGTCGTGGAATTCGAGATCTTTGTCATCTTTGTGGTCAACCGGGATATTTTTCTAGAGCGTGTCCTTTGATGGGAGGGCAGTCTTTGGGTCAGTCGCAGCAAGGTTCCGCTGGTGGTTCTTCGCAGTGACAGCAGCCTTTTGTTCCGTCCCAACGATCTGGATTCCAACCTTGTGAGCCTTCTAGGTTTGGAATACCTTCGAGACCTCAGTTTCCGGGATCACAGCAGGCCCAGGCGAATGCCTTGATGAGAGAGCAGGCTGATGAGATGCCTACGGGAGTGATTCAAGGTACATGCTTTATCTTTGATTTTCCTGCACGAGTTTTGATTGACATTGGAGCATCACACCCCTTAATTTCTTAGTTGTTTGTATATGAGTGTGGGTTGAGTTCCTCCCCACTGTTGTCTCCGTGTCCACACCTGCTGGTGTGAGTCTGTTGTCCTGGGAGGTGGTGTTGGATTGTCCGGTTAGATTTGATGGCATGTTTTGGTGACCAATTTGATTGTTTTGGGAATTCGAGATTTTGATTGTATCTTGGGTATGGATGTGTTGACTGAATATAGAGCTACTGTTGTTTGTTTCCATGGTGTGGTGAGGTTTAGGCCTCGATCTGGAGAGAAATGGGAGTTCTATGGTGATGATTTGCGACCTAAGATCCCGTTAGGATCTGCCATGGAGATGTATAGTTTGTTGTCGCTAGGAAATTCAGAGTTTATGATCTATGCCCTAGATGCTTCCCATGAGTCGAGAGTGGAGTTGAGCGATGTTCCGATTTCTCAAGAGTTCCTAGATGTGTTTCCAGACGAGATTTCCTGGATTTCCTCCGAGGCTAGAGATCGACTTAAGTATTGAGTTGGTGCCTGGTACAACCCCAATTTCTAGAGCTCCGTATCGGTTGGCGCCAGCAGAGTTGAAGGAACTCAAGGATCAGTTGAGATATCTTCTTGAGAAAGGCTTTATTAGACCGAGTATGTCGCCTTGGGGAGCTCCGATTCTATTTGTGAAGAATAAAGATGGATCTACGAGGATGTGCGTTGATTTTCGACAGTTGAACAAAGCGACAGTGAAGAACAAGTATCCTTTACTGAGGATTGATGACTTGTTCGATCAGTTGCAAGGATCGGCCGTGTACTCGAAGATTGATTTGCGATCTGGCTATCATTAGTTGCGGATTAGAGACGCTGATGTAGCGAAGACAGGTTTCCGAACGAGATATGGGCATTATGAGTTTCTTGTGATGCCGTTTGGAGTGACGAATGCTCCTGCTATGTTCACGGATTTGATGAATCGCGTCTTTAGCGAGTACATTGATCGATTCGTGATTGTCTTCATAGATGACATCTTGGTGTATTCGAGGAGTTTCAGAGAGCACAAATAGCACTTGAGGCTAGTGTTACAGAGACTGAGAGACTCACAGTTGTATGCCAAGTTTAGCAAGTGTGAATTTTGGCTAGACAGAGTTATCTTCTTGGGTCATGTGATTTCAGCACAAAGAATTTCTGTGGATCCTAGTAAGGTCGAAGCGGTTCTTAACTGGGAGCGACCTAGAAATGTTTTCGAGATCCGTAGTTTCTTGGGATTGGCTGGCTATTATAGACGTTTCATTGAGAAGTTTTCTTTGAGAGCCAGGCCTATGACTCAGTTGACCCAAAAGGATAGGAAGTTTGTTTGGACGGATGAGTGTGAGTCGAGTTTTCAGGTGCTGAAGGAGAAGTTGACTACTGCTCCTGTTTTTCCTTGCCTTCGGGTTCTGGAGGTTTTTTTGTGTGCTCCGATGCTTCTTTGAGTGGTTTGGGATGTGTTTTGATGCAGAACGGGTACGTGATTGCGTATGCATCTCGACAGTTGAAGCCCCATGAGACGAGATACCCCGTTCATGATCTAGAGTTGGCTGCGATTGTGTTTGCCTTGAAGATATGGCGACATTATCTGTATGGTGAGGAGTTTGTGGTGTACATCGATCACAAGAGTTTGAAGTATATCTTCACCCAGTCGGATTTGAATATGAGGCAACGTCGTTGGATGGAGTTGCTTAAGGATTTTGATTGCGAGATACAGTATCAGCCTGGGCGAATAAATTTGGTATCGATGCTTTGAGTAGAAAAGCCCAGCCTGCGATGCTGACATCCTTGAGTATCTCGAGAGTCCACGAGAAGTTGAGTACTTCTGGTTGGCGATTCCAGCCGGGTGATCAGTACTTCATAGTCTTCGATTCAGGTTGAACCACAGATTGTGATTGACATCAGAGGCGCAGAGGACTGATCCGTATATCCATGAGTTGAAGATTAAGGCTCAGAATTGTCTATCTGAAGATTTCTCTGTTGCTTCTGATGGATGTTTGAGATTTAGAGGAAGATTGGTGGTTCCGAACTTGATTGATTTGAAAGAGACTATTCTAAATGAAGCGCATTGCAGTCGATATATCGTACATCCGGGGGAGAAGAAGATGTACCATGCTTTGAAGTCTCACTACTGGTGGGAAGGCATGAAGAGCGACATTTCTAGTTTTGTTGCTCGATGTTTCAATTGCCAGTAGGTCAAGGCCAAGAGAATGAGACCTGGTGGATTGTTTCAGAGTTTAGAAGTGCCTCAATGGAATTGGGAGCACATCGCCATGGATTTTGTGACTCATTTGCCTCGATCGAGTAGGGGATGCGATGCGATTTGGGTAGTGATTGATAGACTTTCAAAGTCAGCCCATTTCATTCCCTATGATGTGAGATGTTCGATGAAGAAAATGGCGAAGTTGTATGTCGACCATGTGGTTAGATTGCATGGAGTGCCTGTTTCGATAGTGTCGGATAGAGATCCGAGATTCACCTCTCGATTTTGGAAGAGTTTGCAAGCAGCAATGGATTCGAGATTGGCTATGAGTACAGCTTACCACCCCCAGACAGATGGCCAATCTGAGAGGACCATTCGGACTTTAGAAGATATGCTGCGTGCAGTTGTGATGGATTTCAGTGGTGGCTGGCAGGATTCCTTGTCCTTAGTTGAGTTTTCTTACAACAACATCTACCAAGTGACTATTGAAATGGCTCCGTTTGAAGCGTTGTATGGTCGCAAGTGCAAATCTCCGATCTGTTGGGAGGAAGTTGGTGAAAGACAGCTTTCTACTCCTGAGTTTGTGCAGCATATGAATGATTTGATTGATTTGATTCGGAGAAGGATGAAAGCTGCACAAGATATATATGCCAGCTATGCAAATAAGCGACGCAGACCGTTAGAATTTGATGTTGGCAATCGGGTATTTCTTAAGATTTCTCCTTTCATAAGTGTGATGAGGTTCAGATTTAAGGATAAGTTAGCTCCTAGATTCGTTGGTCCCTTTGAAATTGTTGAGCGGATTGGACAGTTTGCTTATAGATTGAAGCTTACTGATGAGTTAGCAGGATGCATGATGTGTTTCATGTGTCAATGTTGAGAAAATATGAGCCAGATCCATCCCATGTGCTGAGGACTGATGAAGTAGAGCTGGACCAGACCCTGAGCTATGTTGAATATCCAGTGCAGATTCTTGATAGGAAGGAGAAGCAGCTGAGGAATAAGGTTATACCGTTGGTGATGGTCCAATGGAGCAAGCATGGACGTGAAGAAGCTACCTGGGAAGTTGAGGAAAATATGAGACACGAGTGGCCTCATATGTTTGAGCCATGATAGCAGCGTTTCAGGTAACTTCTGGTTTGATTGATTTCGTAATTTGAGTGATTTTTGCTGCTGAATTGAGATTCTGCTTAGTATTTAGTTGTACTGGGCAGTATGGCATGCGTATATTAGGAATGGTGTCTAGTATAATGTGTCGTGAATAAGCTATCTTGCTGTTGTGATTTTGATTTGATAACTTAACTGATTTCGAAGACGAAATCGATTTCTAGTGCAAGGCAACTGTGAGGACTAGAAATCTGTTAAGGAGGATTTAGTGGCTAATCAGCTTTTGAATTAAGATTTGTCGCGGAATTGTGATTGCTGAGTGTTCAGTTTTGGCGTAGAGTTGATCAGTTGTGAGTTGCTAGCTATCGGTTGAGATCTGCGTTGAATTTGGACTTCAGTTGTTGCATTTTCCTATCGAGAAACGATTCCAGTAGCAATTCAGATTTGAGGTTCATCGCTTGGAGAAGATAGGCCAGCAGCGTCTTTGCACGAGAATTTGTGAGCATTCAGATGTTGGTATTCAGAAGTGGTGTCTAGTAACAACTCCTCCATCTGAACTAACCAAGCCTCAGCCATCGCACCACCCTCGGCTGCAGAAAACGTCGGAGGGTTCGTCCGCTGAAACCTAGCTAAGACCAACTCCATCTCACCTATCTGTATAGTAACATTCTCAACCTGCTGAAAATCATCATCACTGCCTGCCCTAGACTCCTCCCCAGTACGTCTAGTCGTCCTACCCCTTCCTCTCCTCGGTGGCATCTCAACAATCTAGAGGTAAGATCTCACAGCATATATAACACATAGACAGATAAAAGATCACATAAGTCACAGAGTCAATCAAAATCAAATCAAAACTCTGTGCCTAGACTCGAGTGTTATCAAAGGAAATCGAGCATATCCCAGTTTAAGTTCTGATACCAAAAATGTCAGGCCCCATGCTAATATACAAAGATTATAGCACAATTAAGCACATAATAGCGGAAGCATAAAAATAGGGCTTAAAATTTTCGAAATAATTCGGGCCTGAACTCAAAATCATCATTCAAAATATTCATAATCAAAATACGAGTTAACTCAAACTCATACAATACAGGTAACAATCAATACTCAAATCATAACAGATCCCCAAATACATAGAATCACGGGGCATCCCCCAGTTTAATACATAATAAAATAGACTGGGACTCAAGGGAACGGGGATCGACCAGCTGAACTCCACTCTGTCCAGCTTGGTTACCTGAATATCCTACAAATGAGTAACACAGACCCAAACAACACAAAAGCAGGAAAAAAATACGAGGTCAAGCCTCAGTACGAAGAGCACAATAGATGAAACTATCATATCAGACAATGCAATATATCAATTGTGAAATGCATGAAAGGGCTACCAAAAATCATCGGTAGACTAGGCACAACGACTCAGCTGTGCAATGAGATCTCAATCATCAATCAAAATCCAAATCACAGCAACTCAGCTGGCTATCATGACTCAATGATGACATTGGATTCTCAGCACGGCGACTCAGCCGGCACATCGCGACTCAGCGATCATCGGTATTCAAGGAAAATAGGCTCAATATGAAATGCGTGAATGCACAGCAAAATCATGCTTATCAATGCACACAATTCACACTCATAAAATCAGCTACTAGCAAATAAGCATTCAATTCAAAGTCTAGCAGCTAACACACGGAGGAAATATCACAAAGCTGATAACGAAGCTGCTCAAATCCCGCTCCATTCGTACCTCAAACTGATTTTTACCAACAGATTCTTCAAAGAAGAGTAGCAAGTCACGGTCTGCACAATTATGCCTTCCAGCAATTCTCAGCACTCAAAAACCGAAGCCTGGAAGCACACGCATAACAGATTTAAGGAAAATGCTACTATAAACTCACGGCCAACACACCACAAAACTCACGGCCAACTACCAAAAGCTCACGGCTGGAATTATATGAACTTAAACCAGCGTTCAATCCTACCCAAACAACTTAACAGGAAGCTTAATACAAGGCTAGGAACAAGATTTCATCATAAATTCGAAAGCTACCTGCACACACAAACCCACTGCCGAAAACAGCAGCTTCGTGTTTTCGTTCCAGCCAACGACAGCTTCTAAAAATGGTATGGAAAGAAAGAGATTTTCGAGGGGATTCCAACGCTACCTAGAACATGAAAAACGGTGGGAATCAATGGGAAATCGTCGGAGAAGCTTACGGTGAACAATAACCGAGGGTTCGAAAAGAAGAACGAAAGTTGGGAAAATAATTGCTAAGTACGGGATTCTGTCTCAAATAATTGAAGGCCAACGCTTTTAATTATACACGCATGAAATCTGATAAAATAGCCACCGACAGAAATCAGCTCTCTCATCTGTGAACGCACAACAAATTAATGCATGCGCTATCCTTGCTCAAAAGCCAAAAACAACGGAGAAATCTGAAAACTAAAGGCGCTGAAAGCTGGAAACAGCGCTAGCTAAAATGATGTTGCACACCACGGTGAAGTCCGAAATATTAGCAACAAACGCTGGAGAAATCTGAAAATCAAAAGCTGGACAAATCTGAAACTAACGCTACTAAGATCTGAACAAAAGGAACGCGCTAATCGCTGGGAGAAATATGTTCACTCGCACGCTAAGTGCTAACTCACGAAATCAGATTTCTCAGTCGGCAGATTTCTCCCCAATAGCACAACAGATCTCTCATCTCACAAGGCCTCCAGACCTCACCACACAACGGCGAAATCTGCCCTCACGCTACAAAACGCGCTACACACCAAATCGAACACTAACGTCCCGCTTTCTCAAAATTCGAACAGATCTCACCAATTGCCAAATAAATTTCACAAAAACCGAGAATACTTCACCTCAAAACAGATTTCTTTGAAAATTCAGATTTCAACTCGAAACTTCCGAAATTTCCAGAATTTTTCTAAATGTGATTTCCGACCCGAAAATGAAAACAAAACTTCCAAATAGAACTCCGAACACCCAGAATTCTTTAAAATTCGATTAATCCAACAATTAATCCTTTTATTAAATTTCAGGTCTCACATTTCTCCCCCACTAAAAGGATTTCGTCCTCGAAATCGAACAACAATTCCGGAAATACAATCTCAACAGTAAGATACAAACAGAAATTCGCCTAACGCATGGCCAAGAGTTCAAGACAACTGAGCAAACAACTAACGACAACTAGGGAAAAATACAACCAGAAACCCAATTCTAATACAACATCTACGCAAACAGATGCGGCCATTCGCGATGCATCTTCTCTTCCGGTTCCCAAGTAGCTTCTTCTCTTCCATGTTTGCTCCACTGAACCATCACCAACGGAACAGTCTTGTTCCTCAGTTGTTTCTCCTTCCTGTCCAGAATCTGCACTGGATATTCGACATAGCTCAAGGAAGAATCCAGCTCAACTTCGTCGGTTCTCAATACATGGGACGGATCTGGCTCATATTTCCTCAACATTGACACATGAAAAACGTCATGTATCGCTGCTAACTCATCAGGCAGCCTCAATCGATAAGCCAACTATCCAATCCTCTCAACAATCTCAAAGGGACCAACGAATTTAGGATCTAGTTTGCCCTTAAACCTGAATCTCATAACGCTCTTGAAAGGAGAAACTTTGAGAAATACTCGATCGCCAACCTCAAACTCTAAAGGTCTGCGTCTTCTGTTAGCATAGCTAGAGAAACGGTCTTGAGCAGCTTTCATTCTACTCCGAATTAAATCAACCTGATCTTTCATATGCTGCACAAACTCTGGGGTAGAAAGCTGTCTCTCACCAACTTCTTCCCAACAGATCGGAGATCTGCACTTGCGACCATACAACGCTTCAAACGGAGCCATCCCGATAGTGACTTGGTAGCTGTTGTTATACGATAATTCAACTAAGGACAAGGAATCCTGCCAGCCACCACTGAAATCCATCACAACTGCTCACAGCATATCCTCTAAAGTCTGAATGATCCGCTCACAGACACTATACGAAACAGAAACTCCCATGCAATCTAACCACATGGTCGATGTATAGCTTCGCCATTTTCTTCATGGAACACCTCACATCATATGGAATGAAATGGGCTGACTTCGAAAGTCTATCAATCACCACCCAAATAGCATCGCATCCCCTACTCGATCGAGGTAGATGAGTCACAAAATCCATGGCGATGTGCTCCCAATTCCATTGGGGCACCTCCAAACTCTGCAACAATCCACCAGGTTTCATCCTCTCCGCCTTGACCTGCTGGCAATTCAGACATCTAGCAACAAAACCAGAGATGTCGCTCTTCATACCTGCCCACCAGTAGTGAGACTTAAAGGCATGGTACATCTTTCTCTCGCCCGGATGCACACTATATCGACTACAATGTGCTTCGTTCAAAATGGTCTCCTTCAATTCGACCAAGTTCGGAACCACAAATCTTCCTATAAATCTCAGACATCCATCAGAAGTACCAGAGAAATCATCAGACTGACCTCTTCGGGCTTTAATCTTCAACTCATGAATATATGGATCAGTCCGCTGCGCCTCCCTGATGTCACTCACAATCTGCGGTTCCACCTGAATCGAAGAAACCATAAAGTACTGATCACCCGGTTGAAATCGCCAACGAGTAGTGCTCAACTGCTCATAGACTTTCGAAACACTCAAAAACGAAAGCATCGTAGGCTGGGTCTTCCTACTCAAGGCATCGACAACCGAGTTCATCCGCCTAGGCTGATACGGAATCTCACAGTTAAAGTCTTTGAGCAATTCCATCCAACGTCGTTGCCTCATGTTCAAATCAGACTGCGTGAAAATATATTTCAGGCTCTTGTGGTCGGTGTACACCACAAATTCTTCACCATATAGATAATGTTGCCAAATTTTCAAGATAAACACTATCGCAGCCAATTCCAAATCGTGAACTGGGTACCTCGTCTCGTGAGGCTTCAACTGTCGAGATGCATAGGCAATCACGTACCCGTTCTGCATCAAAACACATCCCAAACCATTGAGAGAAGCATCGGAGCACACTATGAATCTCCCGGATCCAGACGGTAGAGCCAAAACAGGAGCAGTAGTCAACTTCTCCTTCAACTTCTGAAAACTGTACTCGCATTCATCAGTCCAAATGAACTTCCTATCCTTCTGCGTCAGTTGAGTCATAGGCCTGGCTATCGAAGAGAACTTCTAGATGAAACGCCTGTAATAACCAGCCAATCCCAAGAAACTACGGATCTCGAAAACGTTCCTAGGTCTCTCCCAGTTAAGAACTGCTTTGACCTTACTTGCATCCACCAAAATCCCTTGTGCTGAAATAACGTGACCCAAAAAGATAATTCGATCAAGACAAAATTTTCACTTGCTGAACTTGGCGTACAATTGCGAGTCTCTCAATCTCTGTAACACCAATCTGAGATGCTCCTTATGCTCTCTCATGATCTTCGAATAAATCAATATGTCATCTATGAAGACGATCACGAACCGATCGATATACTCGCTAAAGACACGGTTCATCAAATCCATGAAAACAGCTGAGGCATTCGTCAATCCAAACGACATCACTAGAAATTCATAATGCCCATATCTAGTCCGGAAAGCTGTCTTCGCCACATCAGCGTCTCTAATCCGCAACTGGTGATAACCAGAGTGTAAATCAATCTTCGAGTATACGACCGAACCTTGTAACTGATCGAACAAGTCGTCAATCCTCGGCAAAGGATACTTGTTCTTCACCATCGCCTTATTCAACTGTCGGAAATCCACGCACATCCTCATAGACCCATCTTTCTTCTTCACAAAGAGAATCGGAGCTCACCAAGACGACATACTCGATCTGATGAAGCCTTTCTCCAAGAGATCTCTCAGCTGATCCTTCAGCTCTTTCAACTCTGCTGGCGCCAACCGATATGGGGCTCTAGAAATCAGGGTGGTACCGAGCACCAGCTCGATACTGAAGTTGATCTCACGTCTCGGAGGGAATCCATGAATCTCATCCGGGAACACGTCGGGAAACTCTCGAATGATCGAGATATCGCTCAGCTCCAATCGTGGCTCTTGGGATACGTCAAGCGCATAAATCATGAATCCAGCATTATCCAGCGATAGCAGGCTAAACATCTCCATGGCAGACACCAGTGGAATCTTCAAGAGCGAATCAGAATCATAGAACTCCCACTTCTCACCCGAATCGGGGCGAAATCTCACTACACCATGAAAGCAGTCAACAGTAGCCTTATAGCTAGATAATACATCCATTCCCAAGATGCAGTCAAAATCTATAATTCCCAATACAATCAAATTCATGAATCCAGCATTATCCAGCGATAGCAGGCTAAACATCTCCATGGCAGACACCAGTGGAATCTTCAAGAGCGAATCAGAATCATAGAACTCCCACTTCTCACCCGAATCGGGGCGAAATCTCACTACACCATGAAAGCAGTCAACAGTAGCCTTATAGCTAGATAATACATCCATTCCCAAGATGCAGTCAAAATCTATAATTCCCAATACAATCAAATTGGACACCAAAATATGCTCATCGAATCGAAGCACACAATCCAACACCACTTCACGTGATCACAGACTCACACCAGCAGGGGTAGACACAGAGACAACATCACACAATGGGGAAGAACTCAACCCATGCTCAAATACAATCAACTCAAAAATAAAAGAATGTGATTCTTCAGTGTCAAATAGAACCCTCGCAGTATAATCGAAAATAGAACATGTACCTGCGATCACTAGGCTAGGCGTCTCCTCAGCCTGCTCTCTCGTCAAAGCATTCGCCTGGGCATGCTGTGGAATCTGGAACTGAGGTCTCGAAGGTGCTCCAAACCTAGAAGGCTCATGCGGCTGGAATCCAGACCATGGGTAGGGGCAGGAAACTGAGGTCTCTGAGAAGAACCACCAGCCGATCCCTGCTGCGAAGGAACTGAAGTCTATCCCCTCAACAACGGACATGCTCTACGAAAATGACCAGGCTGCCCACAGTTATGACAAGTACCCTGCACTCCCTGACACTGCGAAGTCAGATGCCTCCCTCCGCACTGTACACAAGACACGCTGCCAGAACCACTGCCACCAGAACTAGCAGAACCAGAGGAACTTGAAATGCCCTTCTTCTTGAACTGTTTCCCCCGAGGTCGGAACCTTTGGCGATTCGACTGCTGCTGCAGGAACTTGAAATGCCCTTCTTCTTGAACTGTTTCCCCCGAGGTCGGAACCTTTGGCGATTCGACTGCTGCTGCTGCCGCTGCGACCCCTGAGGAGAATAAAAAGATTGCGACACATCCTTAACAGGCTGATGGGTGCGTCAAATAGTCGGCTGCGTCGGAGCATCCTCCTCCAACAGACTCTCCTCAATATCCACCGCTCGGTTCACTACATCGATATGGTTCGCAGGTGAACCAGACAAAACCATCCGATACAAATCAGGCCTCAAGCCTTTCAGAAACTTGTTCGTCTTCGTTCTCTCCTGGTTGGCTACATGTGGCACATACATCAAAAGCGCAGAAAACAGTCGGGCATACTCGGCCACTCGCATGTTACCCTGCTTCAGATTGTCAAACTCCCGCTCCCGGCTGTTGTAGTAGGAATCCGGGGTATACTCCTGTCTAAACGCCTCACAGAAGCTCTCCCAGGTGATCACAGCCCCACTATCACGAAGGATACGAGAAGTACCTCTCCACCAACACTGAGCAACGTCTCTCAGCTGCAGCACCGCCAGCTTCAGTCTCTTCTCGGGAGCGTACTCCAGAGTATCGAACAACTCCTCCATCTGAACTAACCAAGCCTCAGCCATCGCACCTCCCTCGGCTGCAGAAAACGTCGGAGGGTTCGTCCGCTGAAACCTAGCTAAGACCAACCCCATCTGACCTATCTGTCTAGTAACATTCTCAACCTGCTGAAAATCATCATCACTGCCTGCCCTAGACTCCTCCTCAGTACGTCTAGTCGTCCTACCCCTTCCTCTCCTCGGTGGCATCTCAACAATCTAGAGGTAAGATCTCACAACATATATAACACATAGACAGATAAAAGATCACATAAGTCACAGAGTCAATCAAAATCAAATCAAAACTCTGTGCCTAGACTCGAGTGTGATCAAAGGAAATCGAGCATATCCCAGTTTAAGCTATGATACCAAAAATTTCAGGCCCCATGCTAATATACAAAGATTATAGCACAATTAAGAACATAATAGCGGAAGCATAAAAATAGGGCTTAAAAATTTTCGAAATAATTCGGGCCTGTACTCAAACTCATCATTCAAAATATTCATAATCAAAATACGAGTTAACTCAAACTCATACAATACAGGTAACAATCAATACTCAAATCATAACAGATCCCCAAATACATAGAATCACGGGGCATCCCCCAGTTTAATACATAATAAAATAGACTGGGACTCAAGGGAACGGGGATCGACCAGCTGAACCTCCACTCTGTCCAGCTTGGTTACCTGAATATCCTACAAATGGGTAACACAGACCCAAACAACACAAAAGCAGGAAACAAATACGAGGTCAAGCCTCAGTACGAAGAGCACAATAGAAGAAACTATCATATCAGACAATGCAATATATCAATTGTGAAATGCATGAAAGGGCTACCAAAAATCATCGATAGACTAGGCACAACGACTCAGCTGTGCAATGAGATCTCAATCATCAATCAGAATCCAAATCGCAGCAACTCAGCTGGCTATCATGACTCAATGATGACATTGGATTCTCAGCACGGCGACTCAGCCGGCACATCGCGACTCAGCGATCATCGGTATTCAAGGAAAATAGGCTCAATATGAAATGCGTGAATGCACAGCAAAATCATGCTTATCAATGCACACAATTCACACTCATAAAATCAGCTACTAGCACATAAGCATTCAATTCAAAGTCTATCAGCTAACACACGGAGGAAATATCACAAAGCTGATAACGGAGCTGCTCAAATCCCGCTCCATTCGTACCTCAAACTGACTTTTACCAACAGATTCTTCAAAGAAGCGTAGCAAGTCACGGTCTGCACAATTCTGCCTTCCAGCAATTCTCAGCACTCAACAACCGAATCCTGGAAGCACACGCATAACAGATTTAAGGAAAATGCTACTATAAACTCACGGCCAACACACCACAAAACTCACGGCCAACTACCAAAAGCTCACGGCTGGAATTATATGAACTTAAACCAGCGTTCAATCCTACCCAAACAACTTAACAGGAAGCTTAATACAAGGCTAGGAACAAGATTTCATCATAAATTCGAAAGCTACCTGCACACACAAACCCACTGCCGAAAACAGCAGCTTCGTGTTTTCGTTCCAGCCAACGACAGCTTCTAAAAATGGTATGGAAAGAAAGAGATTTTCGAGGGGATTCCAACGCTACCTAGAACATGAAAAACGGTGGGAATCAATGGGAAATCGTCAGAGAAGCTTACGGTGAACAATAACCGAGGGTTCGAAAAGAAGAACGAAAGTTGGGAAAATAATTGCTAAGTACGGGATTCTGTCTCAAATAATTGAAGGCCAACGCTTTTAATTATACACGCATGAAATCTGATAAAATAGCCACCGACAGAAATCAGCTCTCTCATCTGTGAACGCACAACAAATTAATGCATGCGCTATCCTTGCTAAAAAGCCAAAAACAACGGAGAAATCTGAAAACTAAAGGCGCTGAAAGCTGGAAACAGCACTAGCTAAAATGATGTTGCACACCACGGTGAAGTCCGAAATATTAGCAACAAACGCTGGAGAAATCTGAAAATCAAAAGCTGGACAAATCTGAAACTAACGCTACTAAGATCTGAACAAAAGGAACGCGCTAATCGCTGGGAGAAATATGTTCACTCGCACGCTAAGTGCTAACTCACGAAATCAGATTTCTCAGTCAGCAGATTTCTCCCCAATAGCACAACAGATCTCTCATCTCACAAGGCCTCCAGACCTCACCACACAACGGCGAAATCTGCCCTCACGCTACAAAACGCGCTACACACCAAATCGAACACTAACGTCCCGCTTTCTCAAAATTCGAACAGATCTCACCAATTGCCAAATAAATTTCACAAAAACCGAGCAGAATTCACCTCAAAACAGATTTCTTCGAAAATTCAGATTTCAACTCGAAAATTCCAAAATTTCCAGAATTTTTCTAAATGTGATTTCCGACCCAAAAATGAAAACGAAACTTCCAAATAGAACTTCGAACACCCAGAATTCTTTAAAATTCGATTAATCCAACAATTAATCCTTTTATTAAATTTCAGGTCTCACATCATATGTCAACGCTAGTCAACGCAGCATTGAGGGTTTAGCGAGAAGCAGCTGTTAGCGTTAGCTCGCGTGTGCGAGAAGGTGCCACGTGGTAGTCAACACAGCTGAGTTGACCACTGGTGTTGTTAACATAGTTCAGCTGTTGCTAGTGTAAGATATCTGTTTCAGCTGTTGGAGTTATCTACGTCGTTTTTATTAGTTGATGCGACGTCTTTTACTATATGAGTTATAAGGGCATTGGAATGTCTGAATTGTATCAGCAGAGGGCAAAAGCTGGATTCAGTTTTGAGAGGGCGTTTGCCTTAGCTTATGAGGGATCTGAATTGAGGAGAACAGTAGTGACTTGAGGGATTTATATACCAAGTGCTGCTAAACACTTAGAGTATTTTCGACCCCGATATTACTTATCTCCTTCTTCGAAACCCTCGATAGATACTGTTCATTCGAACCCTTCTCTGGTAAATTGCCGTTGATTTCCTCCGTTGTTTGGAGCGAGACTGGTGGCGTTGAGCTCGTATTGAGTAGCTCTTTCGATTATACCAGTTAAGTGGCTTGAATTGACGTTAGAGGAGAAGCGCGAAGAAGCTGTGAGTTTGTGTGTTCTCGCGACAGCTGAGTAGAGCAATTCCCTGTCCGTGTGAGCTTCTGGGTAAGTGACTTCGGCTGCTTTAAGCTTAGTTTCAGCTGTTTGAGCCTGCGTACACTTTTAGAAATAGAATTGAGTTATTACCGTAGGCAGTAGTGTCTAGAAGTTCAGATATGAGCTGATTTATGAGATGCTTTAACAGATTTGAGCTCCATGGAAGTCCATGCTGTGTTGGACGTGACCAGTGGAGGAAGCTGTTAGTGTAGGCTGGTATTGCCGTGCCTGAGTAGGATCTGTTGAAGTAGAATTTGAGAAATTGAGGTACGGGTTGAGCTGCTGTAAACAGCTATGAGCATGATCATGCCTATATTTCATGTTATTGAGATCTGTTTGAGATGATGCTGTGTTTACGTGAGCAGATTTTACCTTGTGTGGTTTATTGATATTCTGTTTTCACGTATTGATATTGTATGAATTGAGAATTTATTATTGAATGGCATTCATGCATACATATTGACCATGATTGATCGATTGAGAACCTGAGATAGAGCCACGTTGTGATCGGAAGACAGCTGTGTCGTGCCTGAAAGGTCCAACGCTATCATCGGAGTGGTGACCGACTGATTGGTTGTGTTTGAAAACCATCGAGCTGTGATGGCTGACGGGCCTGATGATCACGGACCGATGATTTCCCCGGTTGATACACTGTGCGGGTATAGAGGCTCGATTGAGATTACCGCCAGCTGATTAGCAGGCCTTGTTGACCAATTCCTTTGACAGCCTCATGCATTTCATAACTTGAGATATAGCATGTTGCATGATTTGCTGTTTTTAGATATCTCTTCGTACTGAGGCTTGACCTCGTATTTATTTTCCTGCTTTTGTGTTGTTTGGATCTGTGTGCCCAGTTGCAGGATCTTCAGGTAACCAAGCTGGACAGACTGGAACCCCAGCTGGTCAATCCTCATTTCCTTGAAGTCCCGGTTATTTTATTATGTATTGAACCAGGGGATGCCCTGCATTTTTATGTATTGGGGATCTGTATCTGAATTGTTATTTGATATTACCTGTTGTTGTATGAGTCTTGATTTAACGCGTATTTTGAATATGGCTATTTTGAAGATATGATTTGGTTCAGGCCCAACTTTATTTCGAAAATTTTTAGCCCTATTTTATGCTTCCGCGTTTATGTGCTTAATTGTGCGATTAATCTTTGTTAATTAGCACGGGGCCTGACAGCAACTAAGTAATTTGGAAACTGGTCGTGGACCGGATTAGACGGACAATCGAAGATTCGACCATTGAAGTGTTATTGCCGCGTAGAATCGGAATAGTCGGAGCCGGGCGCGAAGACGCCAAAGATAAATATTTCTAAATATCCTATGCATGTTTAGCTTTGTTTTCACGTATGAGCGTTCATGGGCACAAAAAGTTTTAAAATTTTCGATGTGCCCCGGGAGCAAGATCTCGATCCCCCGCTGCACCAAGAGTGGTATCAGAGCTTCAGGCTCGGATCGATCATACGTGAAATTCAATTAAAATGACAAGATATGATTTATCTTCAAAGTATGATTTTATATTTAAAATGTGATTTTGTTTGATAAATCCAAATTTGATTTGATTGTTTTATTTATGTCAATCAATTTGATTGATTGTATAGATAACATGATTATGAGATAATTAGGATATATATATATTTGATATATCTTGTTGTTGAATCCGCATGTGTTTTAAATATGATTTAAATTAATGAGACAAAAAAATTTCAAAAATAAAATCTCCCATTTTAAATGTGATTTAAAATTTATATCAAGATTAAAATTTCATGATTAAATTGAAGGAACTTAGTTTAATGATAATTTTGAAGTCATGTGACAAAACATACTCTAAGAGAGCCCTTCAGAAATCGGCATAAAAATGGCTTGTACCGACTGGGCTCACTGAAGGGCGTTGCTTTGTCTTAGGAAGTTGGGTTTTAAGTGGACCTTAGCCCTTCCAATGACCTGGAAGCACTTTTAGAAAACGTTAGTCCTAAATTGATCATAAAACAAAATTTTTTTATCCAATAAGATCATGAAGCTAATGGAATTTAAATATTGGTTAAAATTTCCTACCATCCGTCAACAATGGGTGCACACCGATACTACCTGCATACATAGCCTGGATCATATTATTGGGGGATTCTGTGTGTCGAAAAGCTGCACACACCACTGACACTTGCTGTGAGTTAATGGAACTCTCATGACGTTGACTCATATTATTGGGACGTCATTGCGACTGTTATTACAATTCGACATCGATGGGTCATCTTGACACGTGATGGTAATCGACGTCATATTATTTTGCCCTTACTGGACATGAGATAAAAGCATGGAGGTTGCATTTGATGCAATTGGGCTCTACCTTTTTGGGATCAGGCTTGACTGATATTATTCGAGATCATAATTTCTCGATTGGACTCTGTGCATCCACTAAGGAAACTGGATTTCTCGATTTCATTAGAGGATGGTGAAATTGTTAAAATATTGGGAGGGTAATTCATAAAACTAAATGACCATGTTTTATGTCTTAGTGTATTTTCATAAATAGTTAGTAATGCATGTTTGTTTTACCTTCAGTATTTACTGCTATTAAAACTATATTTGATGAAACCCACTCGGTGCTATACTGGATAGCAACAAACTAACTGACGCTAACTACTTGGATTGGTTACGCAACCTCAAGATAGTGTTGGCTTCGGAAAAGCTTCTCTACACGATAGAGAATAGCCCTTCGAAGGAGGCCCCTGCTAGCGTCAGTCCTGAGGAGCTGACGAAATTGGAGACATAGTTGGACCATGAGCTCAAGGCACGGTGCTACATGTTGGCTGCTATGTCCAACGAACTGCAGCGGCGATTTGAGAAAACAGGCTATGATGCTAACATCCACTGTCACCTCAAAGAGCTGTACGGGGAGAACTCTCGGGTGAAGAGGTTCACTATGATCAAGGATCTAATGACTGGCCGCATGCGCGAGGGGACTTCGGTCCACGAGCATGGGGTCCATATGATTAGGCTCATTGAAATGTTAGTGGGCCTCGAATCGTACTTCCACATGAACTGTCTGTGGATTTTCTTCTCCTCTCTCTCTCTGCTGCATTCGACCCTTTTGTGGTAAAATTCAATATGAACAAGCTGGATGCTAACCTTAAAGAGTTGGTAAACATGCTTGTAGTATTTGAAGGGACCATGAAGAAGGACAAGCCTGTCCTCCTCTTGGGCTCTTCTTCATCTACGAGAAAGGGGCCCAAACAAAAGGGTAAGAAGCGTTCTGCCCCTACAAAGGAGGATAAGCCCAATAAGAAGCCCAAGGCAAGGTGTTAGGATCGAAAAACCAGGGGTGTTCGTGAGCTTTGTCACACCTCATGTAGGCTATCACACAGCCCGTGCATCTTAAAATTTAGAGTTGAAAACCAGCACGCAACCAGAAACCATATCGCGCCTAAACTTGTACCAGCTCGCAGAAACTCTTGCAGCTGGTCGCACGATCTATTCTTTTAAAACTCGAGCTGCAATAGCTCATGTTCTTGAAAGGTTTTGAGCACCGAGAACAGATTTAGTTATGAAATATAATCATGAGAAAACAATCCAAAATGAACTTTGAAAATTGAAAGCTAATTTAACAGTTTTTAAACAAATGTATGCAGTATGCAGAAAGCTAAATATAGTAAATAAAGAAAACAAACACTGCGAATTTGTTTATGGAAGTTCGGAGCTGAATCTCCTATTTCTCCCCTTCTTTCGCAACGGGAAGGATCCATTGGAAGACTTTGATTACAACGACCCTCACTGCAACCCACTCCTACGACCAGTACGCCGCAAGAACTCCTAGCAACCACCGCAAACTAAGCCCGCAAGCTGTGTGTCTAACATCACTTCTTTTGCATCTCAGTGAGAAAGGCTACAATGAAAGTTTGTGATTGTGATTCACTCACTAATCTATAAAGCTCATTTCTCGGATTACAACGACCCTCACTGCAACCCACTCCTACGACCAGTAGCCGCAAGAACTCCTAGCAACCACCGCAAACTAAGCCCGCAAGCTGTGTGTCTAACATCACTTCTTTTGCATCTCAGTGAGAAAGGCTACAATGAAAGTTTGTGATTGTGATTCACTCACTAATCTATAAAGCTCATTTCTCGAAACTGTGAGTGAATAGTATGTGAGGAATTACAGTGTAAGCTCACTCTCTCACATATTTCTCACACACTGGGACGTGCTTCTGTGAAAGCTGTTTTTTCTGTTTTCTTCCCTCTGTTTTGTACCTCTCTGCACTTGTATTCTTTTTAGCTCCTTCTCTTCTTCATATAAATAGCCTTGTGCAGATTTTGCCCATTGGACGCATCTTCCCAGTCGTTGATAAGCCTTCTGAAAAGGTTCTGGCACGGTTGCACTTTGTGTACTTTCACAAGTAATGCGTCTGCAGGATTTATGACTTTGAGCTCTGTCCACATTTAATGTTGCAGTACTTCATGTGGACAGGACGAAGCAAATTAGTTTAAACTTATACAATATAATCTCCTCAATACTTGTGTTCAAACTGTTTTGCTCGTCTGAGCTGGTCTGTTCGTTACTCTGAGCTGGTCGCTTCTCTGAGCTGGTTGCCCAACTGATCTCGCCCAGCTGGTCTATACTAGTTGGTTGCTGAGCTGGTTTCTCGCAGTTGGTCGCTTCTCTAAGCTGGTGGTGAACTCTGAGCTGGTCACTGATCTCACCCAGCTGGTCTCTACCAGCTGGTTGCTGAGCTGGTTTTTCTCAGCTGATCGCTCAGCTGGTTGCTCAGCTTATCCTGAATAACACTGTGCTTCTAACCTATCTGAGTTGATGCTATTCTTTTCTGTTCAAAGCACTGTTCATCTTCTTCTCCATTGAACGCTCTACGCTGCACTTGCTCTGCGCTTGGATGTCTACTGCTAGATTAGTTCGGACGCCCCCTTATTTTTCCAGCTTAGACATGTCCTCTGCTATACCAGCTCAGGCGTTCCCTCATTGTTCCAGCTTGGACATGTGAACGACATCAGCGTACTGTTTTAGCTCGCATGCGATCTGATCCAGTTCACGTCAGTATGTTTCAGCTCAAACCCTACGCACTAAGTTAAATCATTAGTAATATCAGCAGGTTTTGTGTTAATCAAAATTAAGATTCTGATCTGTAAAAACATATCCAACAATCTCTATTTACACAAAACCTGAATAAACATCTGCACAAAATAACAGTTTTCAAATTATTTCTCCCCTTTTTTGTGGGAATCTTAAAAGGTTTTGAAATGTTGTCTCTCCCTTAATATTTAAAACAAAGCTCCCCTTTACCAGCACGGGGTAATTTATTTTCGAAAAGAAAACAATTTTAGGAAGACAGTTTGCAAAAAGCGATGCATGATGTGATATGAGTTTTAAAATCGGATTCTGTGCTACTGAAAAGCAATCTCATCTATTTAGATCAGAGGAGTAATAAATGGCTCAATTTACAGAATCTCTTCCATTTTCCCTAAGTTTTAGCCTCGCCAAACCTAGAGATCTTGGCGTCCACAGATCTCGCGCAATCTGTCAGCTCGTCAGAACAGATATTGCTGCATTTTTATTTCGAGAAACTTCTCTGCAATTCAATAAACATTACTCCCCCTATCTGTTGGGGATCCGGATCCGCCCCCCGGCCAGGCAGCGGAAGAACAATAAACGGAGAACCGGGAGGCGATCAATACGAAAAACAAATTAACATACTACGACATTCATAGGATGTTTAAGCGGATTACCTTGCTGGCACTTGTGCCTGGCTCCAACCGGTGTTTCAAGAACCCGGTTCTTCTCGGTAGATTGCGGTAGTTACGCCAATCCGGTCCACGACCAGATCCGAGACTCCTTCGTCAGGCTGCACTAGAAGCGTTGACGAGATCAGCACGAACGAATACTCCTCAAAAAACTAAGCCGGAACGTTTTCCGGCGAAGTTGGCGGCGGCGGCGGGCGGCGCACGGCGGCGGCGAGGAAGAGAGGAGGAGGCGGCGTGTGGAGCAATTAGGTTTAGGGTTTTGATGAGTGTTGTATGTAATTGTTATTAAGTCTAATAATAATCACAATTATATAGACTTAACAATGGACTTGGACCGGCCCATCGGGCCCGGGTCCAAATGACGATATCCATTGCTGTGACTTCATCGTAACTCCGATCGCCGATCAGATCGGACCGATCGACTCAGTTTCCAAAACTGAGTGTTATGATGTGAAAAACAATTTTTCAGATCATCTAACCCTAAATTGCAAAATGACCGTTTTGCCCCTCAACG
>KQ993014.1:117686-128896 GCA_001598015.1 Dorcoceras hygrometricum
GTGAGTCCGACGTTTAGATATATCCCGATAGATCTGTATTCCAAGAATATAGGATGCTTCACCCATGTCCTTCATCGAAAATCTACTAGAGCGAGGCATACGCAATGAATCTACCATTCTGCATCAACACACAACCCAATCCATTTAGCGAAGCGTCAGAACAAACAACAAAACCACCTGATCCAGACGGCAAAGCCAACACAGGTGCAGTAGTTAACTTCTCCTTGCGCAGTTGAAAAGCATTCTCACACTGCTCAGTCCAAACAAACCGCTTATCCTTCTGGGTCAATTGGGTCATCGGCTTTGCTATAGAAGAGAACCCTCAATAAAACGACGATAATAGCCAGCCAGACCTAAGAAACTGCGAATCTCAGACACATTTCTCGGTCGCTCCCAGTTCAACACAGCATCCACTTTACTGGGATCCACAGAAATGCCATCTGCTGAAATGACATGGCCCAGAAATACAACGCGTTGCAACCAGAACTCGCACTTGGAAAACTTCGCATACAACTGCTGCTCTCTCAACCTCAGAAGAACCATCTCCAAGTGCTCCTTGTGCTCCCTCGGAGTCTTCGAGTAAACTAAGATGTCGTCAATAAAAACAATCACAAACTGATCTATGAACTCTCGGAACACACGGTTCATCAGATCCATGAAGACGGCATGCGCGTTTGTCAACCCAAACGGCATCACCAAAAACTCAAAATGTCCGTACCTCGTACGAAACGCAGTCTTCGCGACATCTTGGTCCCTTACTCTGAGCTGATGGTACCCGGAACGAAGATCAATCTTATAATACACCGCAGAACCTTGCAAATGATCAAACAGATCATCAATCCTCGGCAACGAGTACTTATTCTTCACGGTGGCTTTATTCAACTGACGAAAATCAATGCACATCCGCATTGAGCCATCCTTCTTCTTTACAAACAAAATGGGCGCTCCCCACGGCGACATACTGGGGCGAATGAAACCCTTCTCCAGCAAGTCATCTAACTGAACCTTGAGTTCTCTCAACTCCGCAGGCGCTAAACGATACGGGGCACGAGAAATCGGAGCTGTGCCTGGCACCAACTCTATGCTGAAGTCTATCTCCCGCCTCGGAGGAAAACCAGGAATCTCCTCCAGAAACACGTCGGGGAAGTGTCTCACCACAGGAACGTCACCAAGCTGAACACTAGAAGAAGTACTTAAAATAAGTTTCCCAAATCATAAACATTCAACAACAAAGCATACATAAGTCCAACATGTATCATATCTCCCCCTACGGGTACAACAACAAAGCACAGGGCATCCCCCTGGCTAACTGATACATATATATATATATGCTATATGCTACTGGGACACACTAGCCACCTCCTGGGGCACCGCCAGCTGGGTTAAACCCACGACCAGCTGTAGAACCTGGGTTTCCTGAAAACAACGCAACAAAGAAACAAACCAAGCCCCGGAGGGACATGGGGTCAAACCCCAGTACGGAGAGCAATAATACAACAGAAATAACAGCAAGGAATAAAATGCATATGCTATGCATGAGACGCCCAGGAACAAAGGAAAGCTCGACCCACCAGGGAGTTAAGGAACTCAAACATAGCTCCAAGAAAAATCGACAACGAATAGTGGCCACGGGATGAGTTCACAGTGTGGTAGTGAGCCACTCGCCATGATACTACACCCACTTACCGGATGCATCAAACAACTCGACCTGCTGTTGCCTCGCCCATGAACTGTGGTAATTAACCACTCGGCGCATGGTGGCTACGATCCCAGCAGGGAGATTAGAGTGCGGTATAGACGCTCGCCCTCACATCCTGGTAAGAAAACAATAACAATGCAACAATGGTACAAAACTACCAAAACTGGAAAGGAATACCGTGCGTGTATGCAACATGCTAGAATGCAAGCATATAAACATATACAACGCAGCAAATACACCAATAGCATACACAATTCTCAACAGAACACAACCCGCAGACACGGCGAATCCACATACCAGCGACTACCATTCATCCAAGCCATAATCTCGCTGTAATAAAAGCTCAAATCCGTACCTTGTGCTGAGCAACAATAACACTGCGAGAAATCCCGAAGACTCTGGTAAAAGCCTGCTAAACACACGACATACAGAACATAAATCCAACGGGTTGCTAATAAAGCTCACGGCTGGAGTTTAAATACTAAAGCCAGCTCTCAATCTAACCCATACAACTTAACAGGAAGCTAATATAAAGGCTAGGAACAAGATCTCGAAGCTAATTCAAAATCTACCTGCAACTTCGAAACGTACGAACACGAACAGCAACTTCGTGCTTTTGCTCCAGATAACAACAGCCTTTACAAAAGGTATAGGGTGAAAGAGCTCTTTGAGAGGAGTACAACGCTACCTCAACTGTCCAAAACAATGGCCGGAATCGACGGGAATCTACCGGAGAAGCTCACGGTGAATAGTGACCAAGGGTTGAAGAACAGGGAACGAAAATCGGGAAATATTTCTCTAAGTATGGGAACTGGTAATCCACAACGAAGACCAAGTCTCGCTATAAATAAAACTCTCAACTGCTGCTACCAGTAGGAGCGCATTTCCACCGAAAAAACCAGCAGGAGCAATAGTCGACGCATTCTCCACCATTAACGACCCTCGACTGCCAGCAGCAACAACAACGAAAGAGCTTCTAACGCTAAGCCAAAACGGCGTCGCAACAACTAATCCAAACGACGTCGCTTAGGATACGTGATTCTAAATACCAACTGCTGGTCATCCAGCAGCAATACACAAAACAACGTAAAGCACTTCCTCCTGCTGATACCAGCAGCAACATTAAAACGCGGCGTTGCAACTTACACAAACGACGTCGCATCCTCTTCGCGCTACAGGAAGGTTGACCCGCGTTGACAACCAGCAGACATACAATTAACGCGATAACACCCATCGACTGACGACAGTAAAGTCTACGTCATCCACACAACGCTCAACAGTAATGCTTACGTCGACATATCTGTTATCAGCAGGTAATATAAACTATCGACTGGTTACTCAAAACGACACCGTTCGAAATTCTATAGCGCTCTCCTGCTGAAATCCACGTAAGTGCTGCTGTCGCCAGCTACCAAAACAAAGAAAACAGCGCGCTAAGCTACCAGCAGCAAAGCTTACGTCAGCGACTACGATGCCAACACAAAGCATGACGTCATCAGAGCTGTCACCAGCAGATACTTCTAAACCCAAAATTTCGAAAATCTCCAGAATTACTCTAAGGAGGGAAATCGACCCGAAAACACAATTCAAACATACAAACAGAGATCTGAATCCCCAAAAATCATCAAAATTTGATAACTTCAACAATTAATCCTTAATCAACATTACAGGTCTCACAGAAAGGATCCACCTGAAGACTTTGATTACAAAGACCCTCGCTGCAATCCACTCCTACGACCAGCAGCCGCAAGAACTCCTAGAAACCAGCGCACACTAAGCTCGCAAGTTGTGTGTCTAACATCACTTCTTTTACGCCTCAGTGAGAAAGGCTACAATAAAAGTTTGGGATTGTGATTCACTCACTAATCTATACAGCTCATTTCTCGAAACTTTGAGTGAATCATGTGTGAGGAATTACAGTGTAAGCTCACTCTCTCATATATTTCTCACACACTGAGAAATGCTTCTGTGAAAGCTGTTCTCTCTATTTTCTTCCCTTTGTTTTGTGCCTCTCTGCACTTTTATTCTTTTTAGTTCCTTCTCTTCTTCATATAAATAGCCCTGTGCAGATTTTGCCCATTGGACACATCTTCCCAGCCGTTGATAAGCCTTCTGAAAAGGTTCTGGAACGATTGTACTTTGTGTCCTTTCACAAGTAATGCGTCTTTAGGCTTTATGACTTTGAGCTCTGTCCACATTTGATGTTGCAGTCATTGTTGACTTTGAGTACGAGAATTGTGTACTTGATGTGGACAGGACGAAGCAAATTAGTTTAAACTTATACAATATAGTCTCCTCAATACTTGTGTTCAAACTGCTTTGCTCGTCTGAGCTGGTCTGTTCGTTACTCTGAGCTAGTTGCTCAATTGATCTTGCGCAGCTGGTCTTTGAGCTGGTCTCTACTAGCTGGTTGCTGAGCTGGTTTCTCCCAGCTGGTCGCTCTCTGAGCTGGTTGCTGAATTCTGAGCTGGTCACTTATCTCACCCAGTTGATCTCTGAGTTGGTCTCTACCAGCTGGTTGCTGAGCTGGTTTTTCCCAGCTGGTCGCTCAGATGGTTGTCAGCTTATCCTGAATAACACTGTGCTTCTAACATGTCTGAGCTGATGCTAATCTTTTCTGTTCTGAGCACTGTTCATCTTTTTCTCCATTGAAATGCTCTACGCTGCACTTGCTCTGTACTTGGATGTCTAATGCTAGATTAGTTCGGGCGTTCCCTTACTTTTCCAGCTTAGACATGTCCACTGCTATACCAGCTCGGGCGTCCCTTCACTGTTTCAGCTTGGACATGTGAACGACATCAGCGTACTGTTTCAGCTCACGTCCGATCTGATCCAGTTCACGTCTGTATGTTTCAGCTCAATGCTGCGCACTTAATTTAAATCGTTAGTAAAATATCAGCAGTTTTGTGTTGATCATTCGGTTCTTGCATGCACTATCAGTGATACCTAGAGGATCATGGGACGATATTGCTAGACTCTTTACCATGATCCGATGGGTAAGTCCGAAAATATGTTTTTGGAGTCACAAAGAGTTGTGAGCCCACGACTTGCTTTATTCCTGAACCATTGAGGGTCACACAAGTACTGATTTCCCAATTCTCATATGGATATGGTACTCAAAGTGTTGAGTATAGTTGGAGGAAGGTTGGGAGTATGACTTCCTAAAAGTATCTAAGGGAGTAAGACTTTCATATTCAGTTAATGAGAGTAAACCTGCCATATATAGATTTAGTGGTCCGAAAATTTTATTTTGCATCATAATGATCATTTTGTAAACTGAGGACATCGATGATATCTGATCATCTATCGGAATTATGATAAGATCACAATCGAGTGAGTCGAAACGAATGTTAAAAGTTTGAGTTGAACCAAATGTTCAGTTTGATTTTAACCGAATGTTCACAGTTTGAGTTGAACTGGATGTTCAATGTTTTGTTCAACTCAAACTCTATCCCTCCATCTATAAATATAGCAATGAGGAGACACTCTAAGAAGAAAGAAAGAAAACCCACTTGATTATTGAATCATAACTCTCCTCTCCCCTCCCATCCACTCTCAGCCTCCACCCGTCGTCGTCGTCACTGTCGCTAGCCGCCGCTTCAGCGTGCCGCGGGACCCCGTTTCGGTCGTCTTGGAGAGGAGATTCCGTTCGTGACAATTCACTGTACTTTTAGTGCAAGACATTGAAGGAATTTGGAAATTTGTCATGGACCAGATTAGACGAACAATCGGAGATTCAATCGTTGAAGTGCTATTGCCGCGTAAAACCGGAATAGTCGGAGCCAAGCGCGAAGTCGCCAAAGGTAAATATTTCTAAATATCCTATGCATGTTTAGCTTTAGTTTTATTCACGAATGAGCGTTCCCGGGCACAAAAATTTTTAAAACTTCGCTGCATCCCGGGAGCGATATCCCGATCCCCCATTGCGCCAATGCTAGTAACACTAATATATTTTGTTTTCTGTGGAATATTAATTAATCCCAAATTTTATTCTTTTGAGGGCCAATATCTTAATCATTATGATTCAGAGTGCAGAATTTTGATTATCATATTAACGATAACTCATAAGAGTAAGACAGATCATAACTTATAGACATGCATAGGATGGATCATAACACGAGTTTGGCACGAACAAGTATGCTTTAATGAATAAAAAACGTGGATGAAGATGAATAAAAAACGTGGATGAAGATTGTGAAGAACTTGAATTCTTATGCTTGTAACTGGGTCAAACCTCTACTGACTCTACTAAAACCTTGTACTGCACTTCAGTAATGAAACTAGACATGTTGGTTAAGCGTGTATGGGTGAGTGTAGTACTAGGATTAGTGACCTCTTAGTAAGCTCTCGTACGTCAAGCTGTTGGCATTGCACTGCTTAATCTGGTTGGCTATGTGGGTCATAATAGAGTGACGATAGGGAAAGAGTGTGACTCATCTTAAAGGATAATACTATCTCCAAAATATACATCTTATGTATCAAACAATCTGACATGTTCTATGATCTGAGCTATTCTTCTGTGATCTGAGATTTTCTGTTTGGTGATCTGAACTGTTCTGTTGTGATCTGATTTGTTATGCTGTGATCTGAGCTGTTCTGCTGATATATGAGTTGTTCTACAATGAGATGCTATGTGATCTGAGCTGTTCTGCGATCTGAGATGTTCTGTAATCTGAGTTGTTCTGCAATCTGAGTTGAGCTGGTCTGTGTAGAACTGATATGTACTGAGCAGATCTGTGTAGAACTGACTTCTGCAGAGCTAATCCGTGTAGAGCTGATCTTTGATGTGATGTTCTGCATCCAGCTTGACCTGCGCACTCACGTAAACTTATTTATAAACATAACAACAAGTTTGTGTTCATCAAGTTTAAGATTTGATCTGTTTCCATATCCAATATCTTGCATATTTCCATTTCAACAAAATCCAACAAAAACATGCAATTACAAAAATATTACAAAAAAATAAAATATCTGACTGTTTTTATGGTGATTTCTCGCTTCCTCATGTCCACCACTGGACTTCACGTGGTTCCAGCTTCTCCTACGGAGTTCGATAGGGGGTGGTTGTTGGTCCGATATTAAGGATCAAAGAGATCAGCAGTTGCGCCTTTGATAAAAGCCTTTAAGATTTTGCGCGCTGCCGATACAAACTTGAGCTGCAATAGCTCGTTGTTCTTGAACATACAATAAACAGAGCACCGGAGACAGATCTAGTATGATTTAAAATCATGCGGAAAATACCAGAACTGAATCCTATATTTTAAAACAACTCAAACAGATTTATGTACAACATAAATCTGTTCGAGGTTTGCAAGTGCTAGTGTGCTGCTGTATGCAATGCGATGCTAAGTGCTGAAATGTGTTTATGCATATGCTGAAAATAAGTAACTGCTGAACTGTAAACATGTATGCGTGCTAAGTAAATACTGAATGAAGAACACGATACTCAGCAGGTTTGTTTATGGAAGTTCGGATATCAACATCCTACATCTCCCCTTCTTCCACCTCGGAAGGCTCCACTAGAAGATTTGATCTTACAACAGCGTGTACAGACCCAATCCCACAACCAGCAGCTGCGTTCATCTCTCTGTTTTTCTCACACACGAGGGACATGCTCTAAGTAGCTAATCTAGACTTAGCAATCAACACTCATGAAAAGCTCCTCTCTAATGGCGGTTGATTGCTTCGTCTATCTCTTCATTTTTCCCTCTGTTGGTGCACTGTATATTCAAAGTAGTTCTCCCACAGTATTGTAGTTGCACCAACGTCGTCTCTCAACTGGACGAACTCTCGAGCACTTCTTCAATTGCGTTGCCTCGAATATATGGCCTCTGTAGAAAATCTTCCCGTTGGAAAGCTTCCAAAACTATTCAGCGCTTCAGATGGCTATCTTGTCTTCTTTCTATTTTGGTGCAAGGCTCCTCTGTAAAGTACCAACAGGAGAACAGTACTTGTGTCCTTTTCTTTTGCAGGCTTCTTGTCGCTTTCGCCATTTGAATTAAGCTCAGCAGTTGACATCCAGCTTTGATATTTCTTCGTAAGTTGTCAACTGCTTCGCTGCTGAATTATCACCACGACTGCTGCGCTTTGCTACTTCTTCAATTCTTTGCGCCTGAATCTTCTTGCGACTGGACACTGTAGCTCGCGACTGAATATATAGCAACAGCTGATTCAAATAAGCTCTCGACTAGATGCTGCTGTTGCTTGCGTCTGGTTCATCAAATGCTTCGCCTGAATCTTCTTGCGACTGGATGCTCAAAACACTGCGACTGGATATCTTTGCGTTGCGACTGGATCCACTGTAGCTTCGACTGCTGAAATATCAACGCAAAGTCTTCCTGCTGAATCTTTAGCGCAAGAGCAAAACGCTGTCGTATCAACTTATGTAAACGACATCGTTTTGCTATCGCTATAAATAGCATCTGCTGATGAACAGTAGCTTGCGACTGGATATCTCCTCTACGACGTCGCTTCTCTTGCGTCTGGATGCAAGCTACCTGCTGATTCTTGCGTCTGGATGACGTCAACGATGACGTCATCAACAACTAAACACCTGCTGATTCTCAACACGACGTCGCATCATCTTTTGCGCTTCGCTCCATCTGCTGATTGCCAACTGCTGATTGTGATGACATCAAGGCTGATGTCATCACAGCTCATTCCATATCTAGCATCTCTTCTCATCTGCTGATCACTGTAGCTTCCTGCTGAATGATGACGTCACTGCTGATGTCATCTACGCTTTACGCTCCAGCTGATTTCTTCATAGCTCCAGCTCCAGCTTGCGATTCTTCGTAGCTTCTTGCTTCTTGAATAGCGACTGTTGATAGATTCATCAACAGTACTTATAATCGCTACTGCTAACATATTCGTCAACAGTAACTTGCGCATCTTCTTCTTCGATAGATTTCTTCAGCAAGCTTCTCAACACATGATCCAGCTGGTTCACTTCGCTCTTTAGCACTTGCAGCTGGTTGTCATCGTTTCAGCTGGTTCATCATGCTCCAGCTGATTCAACTTGGCCTCCGCCTGATTACGAACAACTGATTCAACTTTGGACGTCTCCATTGCTAATCCAGCTGCTCATTCCATGAACACCAAACCAACTGCTGATCGATAGTATTTAACAGGTTTTGTGTAATTCAAAACTTAATTAGGATCTGTCAAAACAGATCCAACAATCTCTCCCTTTTTGATTTACACAAAACCTTAAATGAACAATGCATGTTCTAACAATTACTCTCCCGTTTTAGTGGGAATCAAAAAGAGATCGAACTGTTGGACTTCCCGATTTAAGATAAAAAGCTACTCCCTACAACTGTTTCAACTAAAAAAACAATGAAACAGTAGGAGTTTTAATCAGCTGGAATCCGCAAAAACAGAACATTTGAAAACTTATCAGAGCATACAAATATTTCAAATAACACGTGCTACTGAGTTACTCAAAATTATGAAGAACCAGTACAGAGAACAGCTCAGATTTTTCCTTCTTCTATCTCGCCCCATGTTCTTGTCATTGAGCCTCGCTCCAAGTGATCTTACAGCACAACGAAAATAGAAGCTTGGCATCTGCCCGAGACTCGCGCATCCCGACAGTTCATCAAGCGAAAAACCGGTTCTACATTAAAACAGATCTGGCCTTCATAAAATAAGCTTCTCAAAACCTTTAAAACATTTAAAATCATAGCACATGTGTTTTAAAATCAGTGCTCGTTCAAGAACAAACCTGCTCTGATACCACTTGTTGGTCCGATATTAAGGATCAAAAAGATCAGCAGCTGCGCCTTTGATAAAAGCCTTTAAGATTTTGCGCGCTGCCGATACAAACTTGAGCTGCAATAGCTCGTTGTTCTTGAACATACAATAAACAGAGCACCGGAGACAGATCTAGTATGATTTAAAATCATGCGGAAAATAACAAGAACTGAATCCTATATTTTAAAACAACTCAAACAGATTTATGTACAACATAAATCTGTTCGAGGTTTGCAAGTGCTAGTGTGCTGCTGTATGCAATGCGATGCTAAGTGCTGAAATGTTTATGCGTATGCTAAAATATAAGCAACTGCTGAACTGTAAACGTGTATGCGTGCTAAGTAAATATGCAATACTGAATGCTTAAAGAACACGATACTCAGCAGGTTTGTTTATGGAAGTTCGGATATCAACATCCTACATCTCCCCTTCTTCCACCTCGGAAGGCTCCACTAGAAGATTTGATCTTACAACTGCGTGTACAGACCCAATCCCACAACCAGCAGCTGTGAGAACTCCTAGACTCCTCAAATTGATTCAACTTTGGACGTCTCCATTGCTAATCCAGCTGCTCATTCCATGAACACCAAACCAACTGCTGATCGATAGTATTGCGAACCAACTGCTGGACAAATATAGTTGCTGCTGATCGTCTTCTTCGTTCCTAAAAACCTGTACGCTTAAGTAGAATTGTTAGAAACACAATAATAGGTTTTGTGTAATTCAAAACTTAATTAGGATCTGTCAAAACAGATCCAACAGTGGTGGTGATGGTTGTACGGTGTAGAAGAAACGGTATGCTCGATCGGGGGTGGTGTGGTGGAAGGAAGGGAAAGGATTGTGTGGTGAAAACAATCGATCGTGGGGAAAACAATTGCACGATTGTTGTCGATTTGACACAAATACGAGGACAAAAATATACATCGCAAGGGATAGGGATTGGAAACCAATACCAAAGGAATGTTAGGGATTGGAAATCAAATTTTTTCTAAATCAGGGACCGGTCAACAAGTTCGTTTATGGTTTAGTTAGTTTTTTATAATTTACTCTTAATAATCTTTCAATGAGAAAGTTCTTTTTATAAATGGAAAGGAGAAATTTCTTACTCAAATTTTTGTGCTTGCAAGTATCGATATTCCAACATATGGATGTAATTTTGGTATATTCAAATCTCAAAAAAGCCATCGTTGTTAGAATTTGCGCCACCTTTTTTGAATAGAAAAAAAAGAAGAAAAGAAACAGATTAGATTATTGTATATAGAATCTTTTTTCCACTCATGAACGTGAGTTCGAAGCTGCGGAGAAGAAAGAACATTTCTTCTTTTCTACTTCTGACTCATTGCAAAATGCCAAAAAACTGAAAATCTCTAAACTATATGCCAACGAATTTAATGTATAAAAAATTGTTTTGGTGACTAGACAATACACAGATTGTCCCGGGTATTGAATTTTTTTTAAAATTATGTTGCATACTTTTCGATGAAGTCTCCTGGGAAGTCCAACACGCAATGATATATTACTTTTGTTTGAAAATTGAAAGTTTAGTTTGACAGGCTTGTCTCTTTATAATTTGGGTTACTTATGGTATCAAAATCGTTTGTAACTTCAACTTTTTGGCAATCTATTAAACCTTTTTTCCTATGGGATTGTTGATTAAAGGGGAAAATATCACTTGGATTATACTTGGTGCGAGGCGAAGAAAATTACTATAGAAAAAATGCAAAGTGCTTACCACTTATAACTAGGGTTTTTTTTT
>KQ993016.1:5816-30724 GCA_001598015.1 Dorcoceras hygrometricum
AAGCTGAAGATAAAATTCATGATTCAAAAAGAATTTGGTATAAACAATTGGATAAACCAATCAAACAGAAAATTGTTAATGCATGGATAATCAAAATGAAAACAATTAAATCAAATATTCCTTTTTACATTTTCCTAACAATATTCCTTTCGGCAGAAGGCATTAATGATTATCAAAATCAATCCGTTATTCACGTTAATACAACTCTTCATAAAAAATGGACGCTCTGTAACAATGAGACTGTTACAGCTGTTCATCCTCCTCTTCAAAAATTACAACTCAATACTCCAAAAGGTGACGTCATAGCTGATCCATTTAAACGTGGACGCAATGACAAAGAACCTGTTAATACAGAAGATATTAATAAAATTTTCCAACAAAATAATTATTCAAATCAAATACTTAAAACTATATCTACTCAAGTCGATCATATTTCCAATAATCTACCTCAACAAAAAAAAATTTTAAAAATATTTAATAATACAACAACAAAACCTTTCTTTACAACAAATGTCCTACCTCCTGGAAAAGAGATAGGAAATGTAATGCCCAGAATCATTAAGAAGAGGCTTAGTCGAGTAAGTTCGACATTTACGAATTGATGAAGCTTGATTATGAGTTCGGATTTCTTCTGGAAGTGTTGGGTGATTCAGAAACTGTGTATCGTTAAATCGCGTTAAGTATGAGAACCAGACGCAGTAACCAGACGAAGCGATTTGATAAAATCAGCAGCAGGGTACTGTAGCTCGCGACTGATGGAATTTTGAAATTCAGTTGAAGCATTAGTGTTGATTTCAGCTGAAAACAGACGCGCGAATAGAAGGGCCAATAAGAGAGCGCCACGTGTTAGTTACTGTTACGCATGAGGAATCAGCAGCAAGAGTTTCTACGCATCTGCTAGTTTTGATGTATACCTGCTGATTGATAGTGTATCGACTGGTTGATGATGACGTAGGTACGACGTCGTCGTTTTGATATTGAACGCAAACCAGTCGAGGGGAAAATAATTCCAGCTGAGAGACTATACGACAGCGTTTTGACTTATGACTATGAGCCTTGATACGATGTCGTTTAGCAACCAGACGAGGAATTGGAAATCAGTCGAGAGATTTTGGTATCTGCTGGTTATCCAGTCGAGGGATCAATGCGACATCGTTTTGATTATAAATAGGAGATGTTGATACGATACCGTTTCGACTATTATTGCGAAATCAGCTGTTAGAATAGAAGTACGACCAGCTGCTGGTTCTTTTAAGTGAAGTAGTACCAGCTGATGACTTGTAACGACGTCGTTGAGATTAGTTATAACGACATCGTTTTGAGTTTTGAAATGTTGCGACTGGAATTATGTTGCGATTGGATTTATGTTGCGACTGGATTCCTGTTGTTGCGACTGGTTATTACAACAGCTGATTCTTGCGTCTGCTGAAGAACAACGATATTCGAACAGCGACTGAGGACGATGAACAGCAGTTGAAGAATCTGTTTATCGTTATCCATCTTCGAAGCGGTGGGAGTATATCTTGTTTGACTACTCAGCATGACACGTGGAACTCGAATTGAATACGTTGGAAATGCTGCAAGAAATACAGAGAGCGTTGTCTATAAATAAGAGTGAATTTGAAATGCTGAGAACATCTTGATTTCAGTTATCGACCTTTGATGTTGCAAGAATCTTCGGAAGTGAAGAACAGTGTAAGAACACTGATTGAAGCATTTTGAAATCAGAGAAACAAAGGTATAATCTGACAGAAGAGTCAGGAACTAGATTACTCGAGAATGATAGTTCTTGAGTATTCCGCTGAAATCACATACATATATGATTACTGTTCTTGATTTAGAACTTGAATTATGTGTGTGTCGATCCATCACAAGTAGTGGATCTTTTATATTTGCATGAGTTTGCATATTAAGAGACTTGAATTGATTCTAATGCCCAGGACTGAGTTGGCCTGATTTTCGAAGCCGGAGATGGTTTCAATAGATGAATATTCATGTCAAGATCGGATATGAATCTTGATGGCGTCGAACTGATATGGAATCAATTCTGAGATCGAAGAGGAGAACTAGAATCATTTCATGTCATTGCATTTAATTACAGTTGATACACTGTTATGCATTTTATTGTTGTTATGCGTATCTGCTGATTATATTGAGATGATTCTCACCGGAGTTTATCCGGCTGTTGTTTTGTTTTGTATGTGTGCATGACAACAGGAAGAAAGAACTAGTGGGGAGCAACGACGGGTAGTGAGAGAGACGACCTAAACACTAGACCAGCAGCAAGAATATGAAACACCAGCTGATAGTTTAGATGAGCAGTCGACTGGTCTTAAGTTGCTTACGTCTGGTTTTGTATATAAGACTTAAAGCGTGTACTAGTTAACTTAGCTTGTAACCATTGTAAACTTTGAAGTTTTTGTATAAAGGAATCATGTTTACGCTTCTGCTGATCGAAATTTTTTTTTTGTACGTAATGTCTAAACCAGATTAGATTGTTAAACTCGTTTAGTTTACATTAATAACCCACAGATTAAGATTAGAAGATTAATTGTGAGCAGAGAGCCTCACAATTTATATGGCATTCTTTACTTTCATTGTGTTGTATAATGACTAACAATTGCGTTGAGTAAAGACCTAGAATGCACTAAAGTGTATGTTAGATGTGATAGTGGGTATGACGGCTATCATGAAACACATCTAATAGTCACTGTGTATTCTGAACATGTTCCTAGTCTATTGGGCCGTCAAAATGAGGATAAGGCCGTCCGAGTTTGAGACTAGCATCTGAGATGCGAAGTACCATGTTTCATTGGTAGGGAACATTGTGATGTTCTGAGCATACAGATAGATAGTGACCTGGTGATCTATCGAACAACCTTCGTTCGGACTTTCCAAGTGGCTACCATTTGTCGAGTGGATAAGTACGAGGTCTTGGTTGTACTGATTAGTCCTCACGACTCGAAACGTCATTGAGACTCTACATGATAGGCGTCTCACTTTGACTCGTTTGCCGACTCACTTGGGGTCATAAGGCGTCGGGATTGGGTGAGACCCCGATGCATGTAGGAGTCGATGCATCGTTGTCGAGGATTCAACGCTCACAGACATGCGTGGATATCCTATGCTATCTGAGGGGATAATAGTGTATAAATCTCTGGCCAGAGTACTAGAAGTGTTTTAGGTAAATATGTTTACCTAGTTACACTCGCGATGTCACTATTCGATCTCCAAGATGTACGCATAGCTATCGGATCTATAGCGACTCTCGATTTACCAATGGTCGTTGATCTGATCGGGATATATGGATTGAAAGTACCGTACTGTACGCTAACCACGACCAACTGGTTCTTGCAGGCACTATCAGTGATACCTAGGGGATCATGGGGCGATGTTGCTAGACGCTCTTACCATGATCCGTTGGGCAAGTCCGGGATTGTGGTTCCGGAGCCACAATGGTTGTGGGCCCACGGCTAGCTGTATCCCTGAACCATTGAGGGTCACACAAGTACTGGATTCGAGATTCCCGCACGGATACTCAACTAAATGTGTTGAGCATGAGAAGAGGATTTTGGGGAGTGCGATTTCCTAAAAGTCAACAGGGGTCAAATCGGGATTTCCCGCTGTTGAGGGGCAAAACAGTCATTTTGCACTGGGGTTCTGAAAAATGGTTTTTCAGATCATAGTATTCAGTTTCGGAAACTGAGTCGATCGGTCCGATCTGATCGGCGATCGGAGTTACGATGAAGTCACGGTGATGGGGATGAACCGAATGTTCCTCCATTGGACCCGGGCCCGTTGGGCCGGTCCAAGTCCAACACTAAGATCTATTTAATATAGATTAGACTTCATAACTTAATACAAGACTTAATCATAACCCATTTCCCGCTGTTGAGGGGCAAAACAGTCATTTTGCACTGGGGTTCTGAAAAATGGTTTTTCAGATCATAGTATTCAGTTTCGGAAACTGAGTCGATCGGTCCGATCTGATCGGCGATCGGAGTTACGATGAAGTCACGGTGATGGGGATGAACCGAATGTTCCTCCATTGGACCCGGGCCCGTTGGGCCGGTCCAAGTCCAACACTAAGATCTATTTAATATAGATTAGACTTCATAACTTAATACAAGACTTAATCATAACCTAACCCTAGAGCTTAAGAGCCGCCGCCCCTTTCTCCTCAAAGCCTCACGCCGCCGCCGCCGTGCGCCGCTTGTCGCCGCCGTCGCCGTTCGCCGCTTGTCGCCGCCGCCGTGCGCCGCTTGTCGCCGCCTCCTCTTCGCCGGAAATTGTTCCGGCCAAATTTGACGAGGAGAATCCGTCCGTGCCGATCTCTTCAGGCCTTCTAGTGCAGGCTGACGAAGGAGTCTCGCATCCGGTCATGGACCTGATTGACGATATCTACCGCCGCCTACCGTGAAGTGCCGTTTTCTTTACGAAACCGGTCGGAGCCAGGCACGAGTTGCCAGCAAGGTAGTCACCTGAACACCCTATGAATGGTCATAGATCTGTGTTAATTTATTGTATTGATCGTCTCCCGGTATCGTTTTTGTTCTTCCGCTGCCTCGCCGGGAGGCATGATCCGGATCCGCCGCGGCTGCCCAACAGTACTTAGCCCCACGAGGTGGAGGGGTAGGAGGAGGAGCTTGGTTGTTGTTGGTATTGACCAACCCTTGGAGAGTCATGGCAACTATAGTAGCTATTGCCATCAGGTCTTCTCTACTAAGACCAGTTCTTGAATTTGAGGATCCTTCACCTCCATTGTTACTATCGCTTCTTCGGTTTCCTGCCATATTCTGACATAGGAAAGCTTACTAAGGATGGGGGCGTATAAATGCAAAGCAATCGAGAATACTATATCACGAAGGGATAAGCGATTTTGGATAGAAAAATGAATGAAATACAAATTCAAAACACATTATATTCCTCAACAATCTCTCCCTCGCCTAAAGGAATATCCTCTAGTCCTTCTTCTTCTGTGTCTTCGTCCGGTTCTTCCTCCCATTCATCATCGAATGGAGCAGGAGCACCGTTGTCTTCTTGCAGACCTTGGATTGTTTGGAGTAAGCTAGCTTTCTCCTCTACCAGGGCCTCGATGACAAGGTGTTGCTCTTGGATCGTATCTTCGGCCTCTTGGATACGAGCCTGCATCTTATGATGACACTCCATATGGCTTTTTCTAGCCTGTTGCTTCTTTGCATTCATCCTTTCAATTTTCTTTGACATTGAAAGGCCTATTTCAGTAAGTCCTGTAATGGTTTTGTGTGAGGCTTCTAGCGCTACTTGGTTACTCTCATGTTGTTTCTTTATAGCAGCCGACTCTCGTCTCTCGGTTGCTAGTTTGGCTCTAAGACGTCTAATCATGCGGCTTTGGTTGTCAAGGGATATTTGCTTCATGCGAAGGGCAACAGATGCACGAGTACGGGGAATAGAGGGGGCCATTTCCTAAAATCGAAGATATTTCCAAAAATAGAAAGTTGTGAGGTTATTCCATAAACAGTTAGTTCTAACCATAGGGATTACAGAACAGTTGATGGAACTGAAATCAGAGTCCGGTACAAAAAGTTACTGAGTTTTCAAATATTTCCAAAAACGGCAAAAAAGCGTTTTCGGAGGCTTAAACGAAGGAATTTGGCCAAAAAGTGCCTTAGGTCACGACAAAGTGGTGAGTATTTCTCGTTGGGCCGTTTCAGAGGGGGTAGCACTAGTCTTATGCCAAAATCTGAACGTTCGTCCCGGACCTTGTAAAAATTTCAGATTTGGTTTCCCAGCCGGATTATGAACCTGGTGAGCTCTGATACAACTAAAATGTCACGCCCCGAGACCGAAACTCATGACATCGGCAATATTAAACAATTATAAAATTGTAAAACATTAAGCCTCATAGTATAGCTCAAAAACCAGTATATTACATAACCAAAATATAATCGTTTTTACATCTGAAAATCAAGTCTGAATAACAGAAATGCGGAAGCGAAATTTTACATTAACAAAAACGAAGTCTTCACCAGCCCCAGAACAAATCTTGTTCCTCTTCTTCAACCTGTTCTTCGTTCTTATCTAGGTGGGAGAAGTAAGGGTTGAGTGTTTGGGGAAACACTCAGCAAGTTGGGGATACCATTGAGCATAACAGAATATACATATACACATACAGATTCGGAACAGAGCATGAAACATGACAGAGCATATCATATCATAGAAGAGGTAGCACTGATAGTTATTTTCTATGGTTTACTGATCAGTCTCTAATTTTTACTGCTCTAAGGGGTCGAGGCCATAGTTACATCACATAACTCAGAGTTCAGAATATTCTGTAGACCCATATTACGACAGAAACATCAGTGCTAATACAGAGCATAATTCATAGCATGAACTTGACATGAAACGAAATCTGATACGAAACAAGTGCTCCAACAGTAATTCAAAACAGAACGTAGCATGCATAATATATACAATATTTGAAACGAATATATATATATAGCAAAAAGCCCACTTACATTAATCTGAAGCTTGATTGGTTCAAGGTACGAAATCTGATACAGCTTGTGCAGGATTTCAACGTGTAAGCCTACTGATGTTTTACTGTAAATTTTCGGAGTGAGTGAGGGAAATATGCTGCCATCGGCTGGGTATTTATAGGTGCAGAAATGGGAGTCAAAAGGGCAGCCATTAAAGCCTTAATTTCCTGATAATATGGCCATTAAAATGGCTGTTACGAGAGCATTAGTGTAGGCATTGATTTGGGTCTCTTAATTGGCCATTAATCCATCTAAATTGGTAGTTACTATTGCAAAAACTGTTCTGTACGCGTGTAGAAGCTTACTGAAATTCGCGGGTGAAGTTTCCTTTACCAAATCTGAATTTACGTCGCCAAATCTGAATCTGCGACGCCAAATCTGAATCTGCGTCGCCAAATCTGAATCTGCGTCGCCAAAGCTGTATCTGCATCGCCAAAGCTGAATTTGCCTTAGTCAAAGCTGAGTTGAATTTTCCAGATCTGAGTTGACCATCGAAATTTTTTTTGGCTCTATTTTCGAGAGCTGAATTTTCGGATTTTCAAAACTAGTACACTGTGTGACCCTCAATGGTTCATGGATACAACTATCCGTGGGCTCACAACTCATTGTGAATCAGAAAAAACATTTTCTGATCTATCCATCGGACCATGGTAAAACGCATAGCAACATCGCCCCATGATCCCCTATGTATCACTGTGTTAGAGTAGGTGCCCAACTAGACAATTTGTGGCGTGTGGGTTCTTGTTGACTCTATATAAAACGATCTTTATTTATGAAATTCACATTCTTTTATGGCATTCTTTATCTTCATTATTATGATTACAATTGTTGGACAAAGACCTTGAATGCACTAAAGAGTATGTTAGATTTGATAGTTGATTTGATGGCTATCATGAAACACATCTAATAGTCACTGTGTATTCTAAACCTATTCCTAGTCAATTGGGCAATCCAAAAGAGGATAAGGGCCGCCCGAGCTTGACTAGCATCTGTGATGTGAATTACCACGTTTATTGGTAGGGAACATAGTGATGTTCTGAGCATGCAGATGGGTAGTGACCTGGTGATCTATCAAACTACCCTCGTTCGGACTTTCCAAATGGTTATCATTTGTCGAGTGGATTAAGTCTGAGGTCTTGGTTGTACAGATTAGCCCTCATTACTCGAAACTTCATTGAGACTCTACATGATAGGTGCATCACTTTGACCCGTTTACGACCCAGTTGGGGTCATCAGGTGCGGGTTGGGTGAGGTCTCGATGCATGTAGGAGTCGATGCTTCGTTGTCGAGGATTCACCACTCACCCTTGTACGTGGATATCCTATGCTATCTGAGAAGATAATAGTGTGATAAATCTCTGGACAGAGTACTAGATGTGTTTTGGGTAAATTATTTTACCTAGTAACACATGCGATGTCACTATTTGATCTCCAAGATATATGCATGGTTATTGGATCTCTAGCGACTCTCTATTTACCAATGGTCGTTGATCTGATCGGGATATTTGAGTTGAAAGGACCGAATTGTACGCTAACCATGACCGACTGGTTCTTGCGTGCACTATCAGTGATACCTAGGGTATTATGGGGCGATGTTGCTAGACGCTTTACCATGATCCGATGGATTAGTCCGAAAATGTGGTTTCGGAGTCACAAATGTTGTGAGCCCACAGCTAGCTGTATCCCTGAACCATTGAGGGTCACACAAGTACTGGTTTCTCAATTCCCGTACGGAAATTAAGCTCAATTTGTTGAGTATAGTAGGAGGAAGAATGGAAGTATGATTTCCTAAAATTAAATAGGGTGGAAATGCAGTTTCCTTAAGTTTTGACTAGTATGACTATCCTTAAAGCTTATAGGGGCCTAACTGCTATTTTGGATTAGGTGGTCCGAAAAATTATTTTCACATCATAATGCTCAGTTTTGTAAACTGTGTATATCGGTCCAATCTGATCGTCGATCGTGATTATGATGAAGCCACATCGATGGACTTGAAACCAATGTACACCTGGGCCTGGGCCCGACCTAAGCCCATTAACATGGTTTAAGCCCATGAAAAATCTATAAATAGGCCCTGGGGTATTCATTTAAAACACACAAAAGCTATTCATCAAATATTTCTCCCTTACTCTCCTTCCTCGCCGCGGCTGCCGCCGCCGGCCCGTCGTCACCGTCGGAATTTGTTCCAACCGTCTCGGAAAGGAGATTCTGTCCGTGAAACTTTCATTGGTTTTCTAGTGCAAACCAACGAAGGAATTGAGATTCTGTTCGTGGACCGAATTATGAGGCCAAAGCTGTTCAACCGCTGAAGTTCCAATTTCACCGTGGAATTGGTCGGAGCCAGGCGCCTATACGCTAGCAGGGTATATTCTAAACATTCTATGAATGTTTTTAATTATTATATAAGTGTATTGATCGTTCCCGGGCTCCAATTTTAATTCTTTCCCTATGCCCCGGAAGCGGGATCCGGATCCGTCGATGCGCCAACAGTGGTATCAGATCCTTGGCTCGGATCTGTCAATACACCATTCAGCCTGTATTGCATCAAAAATCTCATTTTTCGAAAAAAAAAAAATTTTTCCGGCCGCACGCCGTCGTGCCACCACGGCACGCCGCCGCGCGATCGTCGTGCACGGCGTGCGCAAATCACGATGGGGATCGCAGGATACGCATGTGCATCCCGTGTGAACGATGCGGTGGGCGTTGCGCGCCTGTCGCGCACGTCTTGCGTGCACAGCCCGACGGGCGTTGCGCCCGACAACTGGTAATCATGCGCGCAAGTCATGCACGGTGCGGCGGCGGTGCCGGGGCGGAGATGCGGTGGCGGTTTTTGAATTCTAGGGTTTGCGGGTCCCGGGCGGCCTGATGGGTTTTTGGGCCGATACTTGCTATTGGGCTTTTTGATTGGACCAAAATTAATTTTTGAAAACTTTTGAGATATTGGAACTAAAATTTTTATAAGCCCAAAATTGATGCAAATAAGATTTTATTTATAAAATGCTTTTTATTTAAAATATGATTTTGTTGGATAAAATCAAATTTGATTTGATTATTTTATTTATGTCAGTTAATTGAATTAATTGAATAGATATTGTTTGGGATGATCGAGAGCCATGCCCAATGTGTTAGGTGTATGATAGGTTTTATAATTATTGGTTGTAATATTGTTGAAATCATTTCAAATTGGGCCTGATTTATGGACCGTTCCCATCCTTTTAAAATGTATCCTTATTTGTCATGAATATGTAAATGTAAATATTAGACTTAGTGGGAAGATAATTTTGAAGATGGTGGAGATGATGATCAAATATATTGAAGATCGAAGACTTGTAAAACTGTAAGCTTATGTAATAGGATTGCATTTGCATACTGCATGTCACGTGGGATTGGACCTAGATCCGTGCTTGGCAACCACGGATCGCATAGTTCTCGCTTATCGATCATCCCAATTATATATGTGATGTATATCTGTTGAATCCGTAATTTTGAAATTTGATTTAAAATTATTGAGACCAAATTTCATAATTAAAATCCCTCATTTTAAATTTGATTTAAGATTTATATCAAGATTAAAAGTTTCATGATTAAATTGAAGGAACTTAGTTTGTTGATAATTATGAAGAAATGTGATAAAACGTTATCTAAGAGAGTCCTTTATAGACTGGCTTAAAAACGGCTTGTACCGGCTAAATCTCCCTGAAGGGCGTTGCTTTGTCTAAGGAGGTTGGTTTTTAAGTGGGCCTTAGCCCCTCCAACCACCTGGAAGCACTCTTAGACAATGTTAGTCCATGTTCTTAATTGATCATAAAACAAAAGTTTATTCGATAAGATCATGAAGCTAAGGGAATTTAAATGTTGTTTAAAATTTCCTACCTTCCATTAACAATGATTGTACGTCGATGCTACCCGCATACATAGCCCGACACATATTATTGGGGGGTTCTGTGTGCCGAAAAGCTGTACACGTCATTGACACTTGCTGTGAGTTGGTTGGAACTCCCTTTAACGTTGGCTCATATTATTGGGGATATTAAGGGACCGTACATCACGACTCAACATTGATGGGTAATCTTGACACGTGACAGTAATCGGCGTCATATTATTGGGCCCTTACTGGACGTGAGGTAAATACATGGAGGTTGAACTGTTGCAATTGGGCTCTACCTTTTTAGGGTCATGGTTGGCTGATATTATTCGGGACCATGTTTTCTTGATTGGACTCTGTGTACCAACTAAGAAAACTTGATTTCTCGATTTCATTAGAGGGTGGTGAAATCGTTAAAATAGTGGGAGAGTAACTCATAAAACTTAATGACCATGTTTTATGTCTTAGCGTTTTTCATGAATAGTCAGTAATGCATATCTGTTTTCTTTTCAGTATAAACTGCTTTCATTATGTTTTCGATCGAAAATCCACTTGCTGCTATACTAGATAGCAATAAGTTCACTGGCTTAAACTACCAAGATTGGCTTCAAAATCTCAAGATTGTCTTGGCTTCGGAGAAACTTCTCTACACGCTAGAGAAGAGCCCTCCGAAGGAAGCCCCTGCCAATGCCAGTCCTGAGGAGCTGGCGAAGCTGGAAAAATGGTGGGATGATGAGCTTAAGGCACGATGCTATATGATAGCATCTATGTCCAACGAATTACAGCGGCCATTTGAGAAGACGGAGTATGCTGCTGGCATACACCTTCATCTCAAAGAGCTGTATGGGGAGAACTCTCGGACTGCGAGGTTCATTACTGTCAAGGAGCTAATAATGAGTCGCATGAGCGAGGGGACTTCGGTCCGCGAGCATGGGGTCCGTATGGTTGGATTATTGAGAAGCTAGTGGACATTGATATCACGCTTCCACATGAGCTATCTGTGGATCTGCTTCTCCTCTCCCTGCCTGCTGCGTTCGACCCCTTTGTGGTCAACTTTAACATGAACAAGCTAGAGGCCAACCTTGAAGAGGTGGTAAACATGCTTGTCGTGTTCTAGGGGACCATAAAGAAGGACAAGCCCGTCCTCCTTTTGGGCTCTTCTTCCTCTGCGAAGAAGGGGCCCAAACGCAAGGGTAAGAAGCGTTCTTCCCCAGCGAAAGAGGGAAAGCCCGCCAAGAAGCCCAAGGCGAGGACTTCAAAGCCGAACAAGTCTGAGGATGTTTGTCACCACTTCCACAAGCCTGGGCATTGGAGGAGGAACTGTAAGGATTAATTCGAGCAGTTGCGAACTGCAAAAGATATGTTCTACATTGAAATAAAAATGTCTCTTAACTCGACTTCTTGGGTACTTGATACCGGATGTGGATCTCATATCTACAATGACTTGCAGGTAATGACAAGAAGCCGACGTCTTAGGGAGGGTGAGACCCACTTGAGGCTTGGCAACGGAGCAAGGGTTGCGGACGAAGCCATCGGAGATGTTTATTTATTTCTTTCTTCAAATTTTATGTTGTTGTTGAGAAACGTTTATTTGTTCACGAATTAATAAAGAACATCATTTCCGTTTCAATGCTTGATCGTGATGGATATTCTTGTCATTTTGCCAATTCGATTTGTAATATTTACAAGAATGAATGTTTAATTGGAATTGGGGAACACGAAAACGATCTATATGCCTTAAAATTGAGAGAATTTTCAACTCATGATGTGGAAACACACACAACAACGATAAAAGAAAAAACGATAGTTTGAACCCGGCATAACTTTGGCACGCTAGGCTATGTCATGTTTCCTTAAATAGGATGAATAAGTTGATTAGGAGTAACATGTTTAATATGTCTTGTATTAACTCCCTACCAACTTGTGAATCTTGTCTCAAGGGAAAAATGACAAAATTTCCCTTCACGGGCAAGCCTGAACGTGCTCAAGGCCTATTGGATTTGATCCATACTGATGTGTGTGGCCCACTTAGCATTGGTATTAAGTCCGGTCATACCTACTTCATCACCTTTATCGATGATCACTCTAGGTATGGGTACTTGTACTTAATGAAGCACAAGTCTGAATCATTTGAAAAGTTCAAAGAATTCAAGGCTGAAGTAGAAAATCAGTTGGGAAAAAGTATTAAAATACTGCGATCCGATCGAGGTGGAAAATACTTGAGTGCCGAATTTCAATACTATCTTAAATAGAATGAGATTCTCTCACAGTGGACCCCTCCGGCCACACCATAGCTCAACGGTGTCGCGGAGCGTCGTAATTGAACCTTGATGGACATGGTTCGATCTATGATGAGTTTCACTGAACTTCATGCTTCGTTTTGGGGCTATGCACTCGAAATGGCCGTAATGTTGTTGAACAATCTCCACACCAAGGCAATGGATAAAACTCCATATGAGATATGGATGGGCAAGCCGCCCAAGTACTCATACTTGAGGATTTGGGGATTCCCTACTTACGTGAAGCCGACAGTGGGAGATAAGCTGGATAATAGATCCATCTTATGCTACTTCATTGGGTATCCAAAGAATTCTATTGGATACTGCTTCTACTATCCCAATGAAACAAAAGTGTTTGTTTCTAGAAATGCCACCTTTCTGGAAAGGGAATTTCTACTTGATAGAAAAGGCAAGATAGTAGAACTTGAAGAAGTTCGAGAACCAACTGAAGTACCAAGTGAATCTCCCGCACCTCAAGATCCAATCCTTGATATGGACACACCTAGGAGATCTGGAAGGGTTCCTAGGGCTCCTGTTAGATATGGTTTCCTCCTTGAAGATGATCAAAGTGATCAAACTGTTGGATGTGATCCGAAAACCTTCAAGGAGGAAATTTCTGATGCTAATTCTAATTTGTGGCTCGAAGCAATGCAATCTAAGATTGACTCAATGCATTCGAACCAAGTCTGGACTCTCGTGAATCCTCCCGAAGAAATAGTTCCTATTGGGTGTAAATGGATATACAAGAGAAAACTTGAGCCTGATGGTCAGGTACTGACCTACAAGGCACGACTGGTCGCGAAAGGTTACACTCAAAGGCAAGGTATTGACTATGATGAAACTTTTTTACCAGTAGCAATGTTCAAGTCAATTAGAATTCTACTAGCCATAGCCGCATGGTACGACTATGAGATATGGCAAATGGATGTGAAAACTGCGTTCCTTAATGGAAACATTAAGGAAGAGATCTATATGATGCAGCCTTAGGGTTTCACATCTGTAGGAAGTGAGCATAAAGTATGCAAACTTTGGAGATCGATCTACGGTCTCAAGAATGCATCGAGAAATTGGAACATGAGATTTGATGAAACAATTAAAGAATTTGGTTTCATCAAGAATCCTGAGGAGTCATGTGTGTATAAGAAGGTAGTTAAAAATGCTGTGACATTCCTTGTACTTTATGTTGATGACATTCTGCTCATTGGGAATGACGTAGGAATGCTGCAGTCAACTATAGTATGGTTGTCTAGTAGATTCTCGATGAAGGACATGGGTGAAGCATCCTATATTCTGGGAATATAGATCTATAGGGATAGATCGAAAAGGATGCTCGGACTCACCCAAGTGACCTACATCGATACCATACTTAAGCGGTTCTTTATGGAAGAGTCCAAGAGAGGACACCTACCTATGTGCCACGGGTCACTCTTTCTAAGTCTATGTGTCCGAAAACTGATGAGGATATAGAGAGTATGACACATGTGCCATATGCCTCGGGAATAAGTACTATTATGTATGGTATGATCTCAAATAGACCGGATGTCGCATATAATCTCAGTGTCACGAGCCGCTACCAAGCAAATCCCGGCCAAATGCATAGGAAGGCCATGAAAGATTGCGAAGGACTAAGAATATGTTCATGGTCTATGGGGGTGGTGAACTAAAATTGGAAGGCCACACTGATTCTAGCTTCCAATGCGATGTGGACGATACGAAGTCGACCTCTGGATTTGTATTCATGCTCAATGGTGGTGCTGTCTCTTGGAAGAGTTCCAAGCAAGACACCATCGCAGATTCAACCACTGAGGCTGAGTACATCGCAGCATCAGCTGCTACCAAAGAGGCGGTTTGGATAAGGAATTTTGTCTAAGCGTTGGGTGTTGTAACGCCCCAAAATCCATAGGACCACATGTTTGAATCTTATTTATTTCTAGGGTCAAAATACCAATTTAAATGTTAGCATAAGCTATGTTATGAAAGCTGATTTTACTGATTTAAGAATTGAAGTACGACGCAGCAAGTTCCAGTAGATGTAACTCCAAGCACAACTCACGATCAGGTTTTATAAATTTGTTGAAAATGATTTTAAAAAAAACAAAATGGTTTCTTTTAAGAAATGTTTGGTAGATTTGCAAACTAAAATATTGAGAGGGAATTTTACTAAAATTCACAACTTTGGGTAAGGTTTGTCATGCTTAATGATTACACCTCACCTGCCACTAATCCCTCCCATATAAATACCTGTTACGAAGGAAAAGTTCATTTTCATTTGCAAATAGAAAACTCTTTTGTGTTCTTTCAAATATCTTCAAAGAAGCTCGTGTGATTGCTTGAGGAGGAGGAACTCTACGGGAACAAACTGCTGTCGTAAAGCTCAGTTCAAAGGCAAGTAAAAGCTGATCCTTTGCTATATCATTTGAATCATATATTGATTTTTCTCATTTCATGAATCTGCTTGTCTGTATGTTTAAATTTATGTTTAAGTACATGTTTACGTATGTTCAAAAAGGTTTAAGAAAGAAAGACTGGGTTTAAAGCTATGTTTTCTGCTTCCAAAGTTTTTCAGAATGTTCTAAGAAAGATTGAAGATGTTTCAAAGTACTGAGGAGTTCATATTTGAGTCACGTATTTTCATGAATGTTCTTGCTTCTGGTGAATGGTAACATCTGAGCTTGACTCCATTTAATCGGAGATGCTAGTAGAATCAGAAACTAAGTCTGGTTTGATAAGCAGAACTGGTATCGTAGATGTCGTTTGTGATGTTGCAGCACCAAGTTTTTATTCAGACTTTGTTTCCTATGTTAGCGAATAAATCTTTTAAATAAACAACAATTTTCAATTCAGATTCGAGTTTTCGCTACACATTAGATTTTGGTCAGATTTCACAGTATTAAATACTTCACTGCTGAGTCCCTTGCGATTATTCGTTGACATCTGAGTTGACCAAGTTACATCTGTTTATTTTTTATAAAAACACTATTCCTGCGTTGACATCTGAGTTGACCAGTGACATCTGTTTCATTGTTAGCAATGTATTTTCCTTTCAGACTTCTGTTTAGCGCTAACGATACAGTTCCTTTGTCACATCTGTTTCGACGTTAGCTTATACTATTTCTAGAGTAGAATCTATTTTCACAATAGAATCTGTTTTGTTTTCCAGTACAGTTTCCTTTAGAGAAATCTGTTCGCATTTTTAGCAATCATTTTCCTGTAGTCAAATCTAATACTCAGTAGGTTTTAAAATGGGAAGCAAGTTTTAAAAGAAGCGAACCCAGTGAGATTTCAAAGGAGATTTCAAAGACTATTTAAAATCAGTTTAAAGGAACAAAAGTTTATTTAAGGATTTATGGCATAGATAACAGACGGTCATAAAGGAAAGGTGAGCAACTGTCCAGATGTCAGTTGCCCTTTCATAAAGAAAGGGTGAGCAGTCGTCCAGATGTCGGTTGCCTCTTCACAATGAGCTATATTCTAGAACTGATATCAGAAGTCATTTGATCAAGTGCACATTGGACCTAAGGAGAGCTTCTAAGCCATAAATCATAAAGTTTAAGAAAATAATGAAGGGATCTGGGTTATTGTCCCTGCATCCAAGCTTACGAAAGTTATGAAAGAAAGTTCAAGAAAGAAAGTTTAAAGAAGTTTACGAAAGAATGTTTATGTTTAAATGAAGTTCCTTTAAACTCAGTTATGTAAATGTTCAGATGTCTGCCTGAGTTAAATGACTTTGTTATTATTCAGATTTTACTTGCTGAGCCCCTAGGCTCATTAGCTTTAAAAATGGTGCAGGTGAGACAGTTAAGGGACAAGCTAAAGGTGGAAGCTGAATGACTTTGTTATTATTCAGATTTTACTTGCTGAGCCCCTAGGCTCATTAGCTTTAAAAATGGTGCAGGTGAGACAGTTAAGGGACAAGCTAAAGGTGGAAGCTGAGACAGCTGGGTGGTGAAGTGTTTATCTATGGGCAGCGTTTTCCGTGTCTTAGCTGTTGTTGTTTTGTATCATAGACATCTGTATTAGATCTATTGCAACAGTAGTAAATTCAGATAGAATTTCAGATGTTGTAATATCGCATTTGCAGTATATATATGAAATCTGTTTTCCGCAAATTTTCAGTAATTTCCGCCGAACGTTTGTATGTCAGTTTTGTGTTTGTGTTTCGAAATTTTTCTAAGTTATAAGAAATACGGCTTGTAACAAATTGCCGTTTAACCCTTCTTTTATTCCCAAATTTTAAATTATCCCAAATCCGTGACCCCGTGGGTTCGGGCGTCACAACATGGTATCAGAGCAATGTTCTTGAGATAAAGACATGCACTGTCAGTTGGATAAGATTTCATCGACCGTTTCTCCAAAGCTGTGAGTTTATTTTTCGTAGCATTGTCTTTAAAATTTTTAGCATGTTCTGATAATTATATGTGGTGGATTACGGGCTATAGATTATAAGATGTCAGGAAGAGGAAGAGGTAGAAGAGGTAATCCCTTAAAGGAAACCAGTCCTGTCAGTAATCTAGTATTGCTCAACTCCTAAGACTGTTGGTAGAGCAAACCGGCAGAGGTAATGGTCAATCTTCTAGCAGTAGAGGACCAAGCCATGATGATACCCAAGAAAAGTTCAGAAGACAGAAGCCAAAGGAGTTTAGTGGTACAACGGATCCATTAGTTGCTGAAAGCTGGATCAAATCGATGGAGGTTATCTTTGAGTACCTCCAGATGCCAGATTTAGATAGGCCTAGGTGTGCTATCTAAATGTTAAGAGATGACGCCATGATTTGGTGGGAAGGAGCTAAGTTGTCTGTGGATTTGTTGAATCTTACTTGGACAGATTTCAAACAAGTATTCTTTGAGCAATACTTCACGGAAGACAAGAGGTCTGAACTGAAGAGGGAGTTTTTGACCCTGAAACAGGGGAGTATGACTGTGCAAGAATATGTGCGGGCATTTGAAAGAGGGTGTTACTTTGTGCCTTTGATAGGTAACGAACCAGAAGAGAAGTTAAGTCATTTTGTGGAAGGATTGATGTGAGGACTAGAAATCTGTTAAGTAAGATTTAATAGTTAAGCAGCTTTTGAATTAAGATTTATCACGGAATTGTGATTTCTGGGTGTCAGATTTGACATAGAGTTAATCAGCGTCGTCGTTTGGATTAGCGAAGAAGACAACAGTGAGTTGCGTGAGCACTCAAATGTTGGTACGCAGTGGTAGCGTGAACAGATGTCAACGCTAGTCAACGTTACTGTGTAGCGAGAGGAATCTGTTAGAGTTAGCGCGCGGACGTGAGAAGCTGTTGCGTGTGGGTCAACACGTCTTAGTTGACCGCTGGTTGTTAGCGCTGTTCAGATGTCGCTAAAGAGAGAGATCTGTTCAGATGTGCTAGCGAGGGAGAGAGATCTGTTCAGATGTTGCTAGCGAGGGAGAGAGATCTGTTCAGATGTTGCTAGCGTGGGAGAGAGATCTGTTCAGATGTCGCTAGAGGGAGAGATCTGTTTCAACTGTGGAAGCTATGCTACGTCGTTTTGATTAGTTGGTGCGGCGTCGTTTGCTGTGGAGTTAGTAACTTGTTTAGACACTTGAACCATATCACCATAGCCAGTTGAGGGCGAAATATGGAGTCAGCTTTGAGAGGACTTTTGCCTTAGTATAAGCAGAGATCTGAATTTCTTGGAACGGTAGTGATTCGAGGATTTATATACCAAGTGCTGCTCAACACTTAGCGTAATTTGAACCCGATATTCCTCATCGTTTTCTCCAGTAAACCATCGATAGTTACTGTTCATTCAAACCCTTCTCCGGTAGATTGCCATCGATTCCGCCATTGTTTGGAGTGATATTGGTGGCGCTGAGCTCGTCTTGAGTAGCTCTTTAGATTGAAACCAGTTAGGAAGCCCGGTTCGATGTTGGAGAGGGAACACGAAGAAGCTGTGAGTTGGTGTGTTTTCGTGACAGTTGAGTAGAGCGTTCTCCTGTGCGTGTGAGCTTCTGGGTAAGTGTTCCTTGCTGTTTTAAGATTAGTTCTAGCTGTTAGAAGCTGTGGTGATAGATTGAACCAGATTTGAGTTCTTTACCATAGGCAGTATGTTGTAGAAGCTAGGATTGAGCTGAATATTGAGATGCTTTGATAGATTTAGCTCCCGGAAAGTTCCTCCTGTTGTGTGTGCCGTGACCAGTGAGGAAGCAGTTTGAGCAATTGAAGCTGCCGTGCCTGAGTAAGATCTGTTGAGTTAGAATTTGAGAATTTAAGGTACGAGTTGAGCTTTTGTTAACGGCTTAGACATAGCTGCTAGTATTTGAGGCATGAAATCTGTGCTATGTGAATTCTGTGATTACGTGACAGCTTGATTGAATTGATATGCTCTATTTACGTAATTTATGCATGTTGAAATCAGATTTGAATTTCATGGAATTCATGCATACATGTTGAGCCATTGATCTATTGAGAACCTGAGATAGAGCCACATTGTGACCGGCAGACAGATGTGTCGTGCCTGAAAGGTTCAACGCTATCATCGGAGTGGTGACCAACTGATTGGTTGTGTCTGAGAACCACCGAGCTGTGATGGCTGACGGGCCTGATGATCACGAACCGATGATTTCCCCGGTTGATACACTGTGTGGGTATAGAGGCTCGATTGAGAATACTGTCAGCTGATTAGCAGGCCTTGATGACCGATGTTCTTTGACAGCCACATGCATTCATGACTTAGAATACTGCATGTTTATGATTTGCTGTTATATTAGTGCTCATTCGTACTGAGGCTTGACCTCGTATTATTTTCCCGTTTTTGTGTTGTTTGGGTCTGCGTTGCCCATTTGCAGGATCTTCAGGTAACCAAGCTGGATAGACTGGAACTTCAGCTGGTCGCTCCCCATTTCCTTGAGTCCCAGTTAATATTATATAATGTATTGATCAATGGGCCTTGAGGTTATATGTATTTGGGGGATCGTTGTTGATTTGAGTTGTGATTACCTATTGTTGTATGAGTTTTGGTTTAATTCGTATTTTGATTATGACTATTTTGAAGATATGATTTGGTTCAGGCCCAACATTTTTCGAAAATTTTTAGCCCTATTTTATGCTTCCGCGTTTATGTGCTTAATTGTGCTATTAATCCTTGTTAATTAGCACGGGGCCTGACATTTTTGGTATCAGAGCTTAAACTAGGATAAGCTCGTTTTCCTTTGGTCACACTCGAGTCTAGGCACAGAGTTTGGATTTGATTTTGATTGACTCCATGGCTTATGTGCTCATTTTACCTGCCTCTGTGATTATCTGCTGTTAGTTCTTACCCTGAGATTTGATTAGATGCCACCGAGGAGAGGTAGAGGTAGGACTGCTAGACGTTCCGCAGAGGAGTCTAGGGCCTTGGATAGTGATGAGGGCATTCAGCAGAATATTCCTTTGCGTCGTCGAGAGAGACAGGCAGAAGTAGAGGATGTGACGAGACAGATTGGCAAGATGGAGTTAGTTCTAGCGAGGTTTCAGCGGATGAATCCCCCTACGTTCGTGGGCGCTGAGGGAGGTTTGATGGCCGAAGGTTGTCTAGTTCATATGGAAGAATTGTTTGATACTTTGGAGTACGCTCCTAAGAAGAGATTGAAGCTAGCGGTGTTGCAGTTGAGAGATAACGCGCAGCGCTGGTGGAGAGGTACTTCTCGTATCTTGCGAGAGAGTGGGGCTGTGATTACTTGGGAGAGCTTCTGTGCAGCGTTTCGACAGGAGTATACCCCAGAGTCCTACTACAACTATGAGACCCGAAAGCTGATAAGATTAATTGAGTTAATTAATCAGGTTTGATTGAGATCAGATTTGAGTTGATGAGCTTGGAGAAGCTATCGGTTTCTGTTTGTTCTTAGAACATTTTTGGTTAGTTGAGTTCTTTCGCGGAAGCTGTTCAGTAGTTAGTGCAGGTCATCGCTGAATGTTGGCATTCAGTAGTGGTGACATCAGCAGCTATCGCTGAGTGGTTATTTCAGCAGTCGTAGCGAGATCAGCAGTCGCTGAGCAGTAGCGAGTGCGCTAGCGTGTTTCAGTAGCGGGTGCTTGTACGTCGTCATTTGGATTAGTTGGAACGACAGCGTTTTGGGGTTAGCGAATAAGATCAGCTGTGAGTTGCGTTAGCATCAGCTGGGTGAGAGATCTGATGTTGCGTTGCTAACAGTTGTTGGTTAGTATTCAGCAGTGAGTAGCGGGTGACGTGTCCAGTTGCGACAGTAGTTCTCTACGACGTCGTTTGAGTTAGTAGCGATCGCTGTTTTGGCTTAGTGAGATCTGTTGCAAGATTTGTTTTGCGAGCGGAAATATCAGTTGCGATAGTTTAAGTTGTCGATGGAGCTGTTTCCAGTTTCTGTCAGTCGTGAGATTTAATAGGGAGCTTGGCCTTGTTGTCTATTATTGTTCCCGACACTTAAAATATTTTCCCGATTGCCAAATCTGTCGCGATACCCTAGCTACTGTTCATCGAACCTTATCTTCTTTGATTGCCGTCGGTAGGCAGCTTCGACGAGGGCGAGAGTGGTAGCATTGGACTCCTCTTGCTGAGACGCTTCGTTTGGTGGTGCTTTGCGGACGTTTACTTGAAGCTGGTGAGGTGTGCGAAGACATCTCCCTTGTGTAGTCTGTTAGCATAAACGTCGGATTTCGCTCCTAGCTTTTTGGGTTAAGTTCAGTTCCTGCCTTTAAGCTTGTTAGAGCTTTCTGTGGTGTTAGATGAGGTAGGATAACGCTGGTGGAGTTGTAGCTCCCGGCTGTTGCTTTTCTGTGCTTCGGTATTTGAGCAGTTGTTGTGTTGCCGTTGAGAAGGTGGTGGATCTGCGTCATTGTGGCAATCTGATTTGTTGTAATTATAGCTCAGAAGACTTGAGGTACGGATGTGATCTTGTTTACATCTTAGGATTGAGCATGGATTATATTCTTGGCTGTGTGTGTGCTCTGTGCTGTTATCGTTGGTGCATTGTATTGATATCAGCTGTTGCATTTGCATACATGCATTTTGCTGTCGAGCCCTGTTTTGCTAGCTATGCCTGTTCTGTTGAATTGTGAGTACCAGGATGCTATGTTCAAGGATGAGCGGATAGTTCCCGTATACCTTGGAGGCGAGCGGGTAACTCCCGTACCTCATTATCCCTGCTGGGATTATTAGCTGCTATGAGCGGAGTGGTAGCTCCCACATCTCATGAGTGAGCAACAGCAGGTGGAGCTGGTTGTTAGCATCTGGTATGGTGTACTGGAGATGAGTGGGTAGCTCCCATGTGCTCAGTATACCCGTGGCCATGAACTGATTGTTCCTTTGATAAGATCTTGCTGTTGAGCTGTTGTTGAGATCCTTTGGCTCCCTGCTTTTGGTTGTAGCCTTGATCCCTTGCATAGCATGTGCATATTTATCTGTGTTTTCCTTATGCTGTTTATGCTGCTCTCCGTACTGGGGTTTGACCCCGAGGTCCCTCTGGGGCTGGTGTTTGTTGCCTGTGTGTTGTTTTCAGGTCTCCCAGGTTTCTTTGCTGGTCGTGGCTTTGACTCAGCGGGAGGTGCCCCAGGAGGTGGTTAGAGTGTCCCAGTAGCGTATAGAATATATGTACTAGAACTGTTAGCCGGGGAATGCCCTGTGCTTGTGGGATTGTATATCTGTTGTGGTGCTTGTATTTGTGGTTGTTTAAATGCTGTACTGTTGTATCATGTGTTTGTAAACTACTGGGATTACTTTGAGTATTGTGAATTTTAAATTATATGTTTTAAACCTTCAGGCCTAAAGCGAAAATTTTAAGCCACTTTTTTTATGCTTCCGCTATGTTTTCGTGGTTTAACTCTGAGTAGAGCACGAGGCCTGAAATTTTTGGTATAAGAGCTTAAGCTAGGATAAGCTCGATTTCTGTTGATCACACTTGAGTCTAGGCACAGTGTTGTGTGTTGCATGTGCTTGATTATGTGATCTATTTGCTGCCTTTATTTGTTCTGTATTGTTCTGTTGTGATCTTACCCTCTTAGTGTTTCTTAGATTCCGCCTAGACATAGAGGTAGAGGTAGAGGGCAGATTCCGGAAGAGTCTGAAGGTCAGACAGAAGGTGATCAGCGTAGTTTTCCCCGTCGTGGTCGCGATAGGCAGGCCGAGGATGAGGTTGATGAGTTGGCTGCTCGTGTGAATGACATGGAGCTTGTCATGGCGAGGTTTCAGCGTATGAATCCTCAGGTTTTCAATGGTGACGAGTCTAGTGCTGATGCAGATTCGTGGTTGCAGCATGTCACTGGTTTGTTTAACCGTGTGCAGTATGATGATGATCTCAAGTTGAGTCTGGCTACTTTCCAGTTGAGGAAAGGTGCGGAGCGTTGGTGGAGAGACACTTCGAGGACTTTGGAAGAGACTGGAGTAGGGATTACGTGGGACAGTTCTTGCATTGATTTCCGTCAGGAGTATGTCCCGGAGTCCTACGGGAACGCCCGTGAGCGTGAGTTCGATAACATGGAGCAGGGCAGTATGTCTGCTAGAGAGTATGCCCGTAGGTTTTCTTCCCTTCTTGCGTACGTGCCGCATGTTTCTGGTCGGAAGAGAGCGAAGAGAACTAGATTTCTTGAGGGGTTGAACGAGGAGTTGTATTCCTTGGTTTTGGCTAGCTCGCCGAAGAGCTATGCAGAGGCGGTGGACAGTGCGATCGACATTGAGGAAGGTTTGAGGAACCGTCGGTCTCGTGGTAGGCCGCAGGTGGCGCAGAGTAGTCGTCCAGTGGTTCAGGGTGCGCAACCTTCCCAGTCTGTGCAGTCGTCTCAGCCACCCCAACAAGAGCAACAGGTATCCCAATAGTATGGTCATCAGAGGTTTCGGTCTCGTGGTAATGTTGGCATACGGTGGCGGATCCGGATCCCACTTCCCGGGACGCAGCGGAAAAGAAATATTTGCCCGAAAAGTGTTCAATACATTAATATAAATCTACAAACATACATAGGGTGTTCATAGATTGATACCTTGCTGGCGTCTAGGCGCTTGGCTCCAACCAGATTTACAAGAAAACTGGCTCTTCACGGTAGGCGGCGGTAGATCCTCCAATCAGGTCCACGACCGGATTCAATCTTCCTCCAATCAGCCTACACTAGAAAGCTGATGGATTTTGGTATGATCGGAAACACCTCTTCACGATGGCCGGAACAAGTCCGGCGAGGGAGCGGCGACGCGTGGCCGACGACGGCGGCGCGTGAGAAGTGGCGCGGCCGAGAGGGAGGAGAGGTGGAGTGGGGCGGCCGTGTGTGATAGATGGAGGCTAGGTTATGAGCTGTGTGTTGTTGTAATGAAGCCCTAAGTCTATTATAAGTAGACTAGCAATGGACTTGGACCGGCCCAACGGGCCCGAGTCCAAATGACGATATCCATCACTGCGACTTCATTACAACTTCGATCTCTGATCAGATCGGACCGATCGACTCAGTTTCCAAAACTGAGTATTATGATATGAAAAATCATTTTTCAGATACCTAGTCCAAAATGACCGTTTTGCCCCTCAACAGTGGGAAATCGCAATTTGACCCCTGTTGACTTTTAGGAAGTCGCACTCCCTAAATTCCTCCTCCCATGCTCAACACATTGAGCTCAGTTTCCGTGCGGGAATCGTGAATCCAGTACTTGTGTGACCCTCAATGGTTCAGGGATACAGCTAGCCGTGGGCCCACAACCATTGCGGCTCCGAAATCGCAATTTTGGACTTGTCCAACGGATCATGGTAAAGCGCCTAGCAACATCGCCCCATGATCCCCTAGGTAACACTGATAGTGACTGCAAGAACCAGTTGGTCGTGGTTAGCGTACAGTACGGTCCTTTCAACACATATATCCCGATCAGATCAACGACCATTGGTAAATCGAGAGTCGCTATAGATCCGATAGCTATGCATACATCTTGGAGATCGAATAGTGACATCGCGAGTGTTACTAGGTAAACCCATTTACCTAAAACACTTCTAGTACTCTGGACAGAGATTTATACACTATTATCTCCTCAGATAGCATAGGATATCCACGCATGTAATCGAGCGATGAATTCTCGACAACGAAGCATCGACTCCTACATACATCGGGATCTCACCCAATCCCGCCGCCTAATGACCCCAAGTGAGTCGGCAAACGGGTCAAAGTGAGACGCCTATCATGTAGAGCCTCAATGACGTTTCGAGTAGTGAGGACTAATCAGTACAACCAAGACCTCGGACTTATCCACTCGACAAATGGTAACCACTTGGAAAGTCCGAACGAGGGTAGTTTGATAGA